>JACCGJ010004084.1:0-66709 GCA_013407085.1 Atriophallophorus winterbourni | reverse complement strand
AATTTACTGGTAACGCTAGATGATTGGACAAAATCGGTAGATAAAGGACAAGCAATACACGCGTGCTACTTGGATATTTCAAAAGCATTCGACCGTGTTGACCATTCCCTACTACTGCAGAAGCTTGAAAGGCTTGGTATCACTGGAAAGTTGCTGAATTGGCTAAATGACTACCTAACAAATCGCACTAACCAGGTACGTGTTGATGGTGCATTATCCAAACCAATTGCAGCAAATAGCGGAGTTCCCCAAGGCTCAGTCCTTGGCCCGATCCTCTTTCTGGTTTATGTCAATGAAATACCGGAAATTGTTCGATGTAACATTTCGTTATTTGCGGACGACATAAAGATTTGGCGCAGCATTCTTAGTCCAGAAGACTGTCTGCTATTACAAAAGGATCTTGATACGCTTCACAGCTGGTCGTTGAAGAACAAACTGCCGTTTAACTTCAACAAATACAGGATCATGAATGTGGGGAATCGAGTAGAGTTCACATATCACATAGGTTCGAATGTCCTTAAAAATTGCAGTGAAGAAAAAGATTTGGGTGTCTGGATATGCTCCAGTTTAAAAACATCACTTCAAACTAACAGTGCCTTTAAAAAAGCAACACGCGTTCTTAATCTACTCAAACGTGTATTTGGGAAATTTTCGCCCAAAATATTCCCAAGGATCATGAATACATACTTGAGACCAGTCATGGAATACGGTGTGTAGTCATGGTCTCCGTGCCTCAAGAGGGATGTGGAACTTATGCAGCGAATCTATCACCGTTCAACGAAACTAGTTCTCAGCATCCGAAACAAACCATATAAAGAAAGGATAGCTCAACTGAATCTGTTCGACTTTCCCTATCAACGAATCAGAGGAGACCTAATCTTACTTTACAAAACATTCCATACCCCGAAACCATCCCTTACAGGATTATTCACGCGAAGGGATACGAGCTGGAATTATCGCCCATGAATGTGTGCTGGTCGTACCCCATTCCGCCTGAACTGTAGAAGGTATTTTTATTCTGTCCGTGTCTGTTTTACTTGGAACAGTTTGCCTTCATCCGTTGCTCACTTCACTAGCTTGCATAAATTTAAAACGAAATTAGACGAATATTTATTGAATTATTCGTTTCCCGAACACTTATATACTGCTAGGTTTAATTCCTTATCTTGTTTATATACGCACATTTCAATTTTTACCATCCAATGGTTGTTGTTAAGCTTGTTGCTTTTTAGGACATAAACTTGAAATGGCATTGGATTTACCCGTGCAGGAGACAATCCAGCTATGATCCTATACGTGCTAATTTGATGATGTCCTTGTAGGCATTAAAGCAACCTTTATTTTTCGTACGGCTTTGCCGTGTTTTTCGTCTTAATAACCCCTTATAATGAAAATTTTCTATAGGGTAGCTTAGGTCCACAGAGAAGGCAGGCTACATGTCTGCGCAACTTTCCGGACCGTAGAAATGCCATTAAAGGCGTTTCTCTGGATTGGAAAGCTTCGTATTCAGAATGCTAAGGCCGCCATTTTTCGCAATTGCTAAGGTACTCGTCTCTCTACCAGGATCATTAAGTCTTCAGGATGGCTCTTGTTGGTGCAATGAGGAGACTCGGCACTTCTCCAATTTGATAGTAGTCGTGGCTTTAAGGGGACATTATGCTATCGACTGGGTCCGCTTGAAGTTTTCTACCAATTTAGATCCTATTTACAAATCAACAAGGGCCCTGGCCTTGATCTACGGTGATGAGAATCTAGCGGAATTTAGTTGCCACAAATGAGTCATGTAAGGCTGTCACGTCAATACTGTTGTCTTAAAATGTCGTAGGCTGGATTATGAAACCACACACATTAACGGACTACCAAGCGGTTCAAGTTTCAATATATCTCTGGTTATCCTATCTCGACTTCATTGATTTTACCAAAAAATCCGAAATACTGAAATGAATTTCAGACTCCATTAGTATAACTGCTGCGAAAGTCATCCTCCAGATAAACGCAGCAAAAGCGCACATTTTTCTGTAACTTTACAGCAGGCGTCCAGCTTTTGAACTTTCATAGTTGTCCGATCAAGTATGTTTCAGCCTTCAAATACTTTGGTTCAATCATGTTACCTATTGTTTTGTTGAAAGATGAAGTTGTTAAGGGTTGATCAGGCGCACAATGGCTTTTCGAAATTAAAAGGCCCCATTTGGCGAAGAGCCGGGATCATCCTCTAAATAATGATACTTGTTTATCAAGCAGCAATCCTCCCTCTACTGTTTTACGAATACGAGACCTGGCCGCTGAGGTCATAGGATGTACTATCTTTAGGAGTGTTCGACCATTGGTCCCTTAGTGTAATCTTTGGCATCCGATATACTGACCGATTATCTAACGCTGCCGTAACGCGATGCAAAAAATTACCTCCGCTTTCGGTTCACATACAACGGCAAAGCCCATACTGGTTTGGTCACATACTCCGAAAGGCAGACTCAGCGCTCATGAAACTCGTCCTCGACCACAAACCCGTTCGTACCTGGCGTTCGTAACACGGCGATCAAGTGAAGAGGTGGCTGTCGACTGGGAAGGAGGATGTAGATATCATGGGAGTGCGCACCTTCTATGGCGTTCGCAGGTGGGAGCAAGAATGCATTAAGATGTACAAAGATCTCGCGCGTGTAGGTTGGCGTGATTCGAGACATCAATGAAGCCGGCTCATCCACCCGTGGAGCCAGGAGCACAAAAGTGAGAAGTAAGTGCTGCTTTGACGCTTACGCATTTTGACCACAAATCCTTCGAAATAAATTGAAATAGCTACCTTAACCCACATATAATGCCACATTTTCGAACAGTTAGTCGTCAACATTTCTTTCTCTCATCCAAAACTGTTTTTGCGGACATGCTAACAAACATACAATCTATTAACCGTCATACTGTTTACCACATGATATTCAATCAATTAAGCGGACCATTACTATTTTGTAAAATGTAAATCTTTAGTTATCGGTAAGCATTATCGCTTTTCATTGACCATAAATTCTTGCGTTTTAAGATTTGTAGCTTGACCGAAGGAAGGCAAACAGTCAAAACCCGAAGTGAAACAAATGCGCGGGTTGTATGTACAACACACCGCATTGTTCAATTGGAAGGCCTTCAATGGTTAAATTGGAATCACTCCGATTTTGAGTTTAAACCAAGTAATTCCTTGTAAGCGTTATATACAATAAACGTACTATTTTCAGTTTATTTACAGTTTTTTGAAATGTGTTCCATTGTCCAAAACGTTTCTCGTGAATAAGTATTTATACACCCTAGCAAGCTTGTTATTGATGTACCAAAGCATATCAACTAGGTTTCATTAATACCTATCAATTTTGCCTCGCTTGAATAAGAATACAATTAAAAACATAATCATTTATTCAATATACACTGCCGAAACACAGGGCCGGAATGGTTAACCAGAATACGGGTGTGTACGGAGTTATTGGGAGAAAGGAAGTATAGTTAATTAAATTTGTACTATTTGGGTTCTCATAATTCCAAAGTGTTTGGGGCTGAAATGTTGAAAACAATTTGAAAGGATTATCATTTGTCAAACATGATCATGATAGACAATAAGCTCAGTTTTAGTGGGAGCTACGGAGCAATCGACTGCTTGTTTGAGGTGGTAACTAGAGTTACCGTCAGTATACAAAGGGTTAATCAGGACTCACCTGCAAATTAACGAGATATTTTGTCATTAGTTCATTTGCGTGGTTCATTTGCGAATTGATATACCACATTGAATTATCAATCGACCGTTGACACGTTGTCTGCGCTGTTAATAAGATAATATGCAATCGCTAAAGCTGGATTCATGTAGGATAAGATCTTATGACCTTGGTTACAAACTCAATAATATTTGAACAATTTTCCGCTGGACAGGCATAACTAGCGATTTCGTGCTAAACAGGCAGCAATCACGTGCATTGAACAACTGTAAGTATTTAATCTTGAACAGTGGGGCACATGAAATTTGCACCATGAAACCGAATCAACACGATAAGACTGACCAATCACAAACACAAATAAAGATGTGACAACGGTAAAACACACGAAATCACACAAAATATTAATACTTGTTTGATTTCCCATCACTACCACACACCAGAACCAGTTTGGCTCACTTTGCTCTCAATAATTAAGGAAAGTACGATCAGGATCATTAAAACATTGAATGAACTGTAACCAAAATTTCGAATTTGATGCTAGTGTTGACTAAGATTGGGAGACACGATCTATTCGATAAAGATATAATGCGATTTTGGATATATACTTGAATATAGTATTTATAATTGCAAATTTTTACGTCACACACCTGACGGTCGATTTCGTGTAAGTCTTATAGATGAAGCTAAGTCAGGATCAACGTGGATGGGAAAGAATGCATATAGGGAACTTTTATCCTCTTCATGTTTCATCATATGCATGTTTTCACAATGCTAGTGTGTACTGTTTAAATAGTCTTGACCACTCGATTGGTAATCACCTTGTGATTGTGTTTTGTAACATTAAGGTTCCAAATACGAACACTGTGTAACAGTGGCTTTCAAGTACAACTTTGTATGAATTTAGTTTAAAATTTCAAGATTTAACTAATCGTACCATTTTCAGTTAAAGCACAACATTGAGAAGCGGTGATGAAGTGGTGAATTAATTTCATTTACATGAAGACTGTTCATTCGTTTGACAAAGAATACTAAGTGTAAGGATTTGTACATGGACATTGCATGCAAGTTGCAGCATGTAGACAAAACAGCTGAGCTAGTGCATATAGAAAATGTTTGAAAATTACGTTGGTTGAATTGTGGTATTTTTGGTCCAATTTCACTCCTTTTCTTGAAGTAAACCAGCGCTTAGCATTTAGCAAAAGTAAAATAAGAATCAAATTCACATATGGTTTAAAACTATCTGTGGCATATTACACTTAAACGCAATAGTTTCGACAAATTTGTTTTCCATCGATAGGAGTGTACCCCAGTTATTAGATTACTTATAAATTGACAATAATGATTACGCAAACTTCGAGACTATTTCGAGCGCCATAGAACGAATAACATCCAAAAAAACATGTTGCGATCAATTTCACGAATCATACATGGTAGCCTAAGTTTCAAATTGTGAACGAAGAGCTTAGAAAATGTACTGTACACTACACAGAAATTCGAATATGAAATTTTTTATGTCACATGTGAGTATCAGTTAAGCGTTGATTCCTCTACCCGTGATGTTACCAGTCCATAACTTATTAGGGAACAATAGGATTTGATAACCATATAACATAACAGAAACGTTGGAAATTAAAAAGGATAAGAGCCACACGTTTATTTCTAGTAATTATTAGGAAAACAATTTCGTATGAAAATCACACGTGTTAATTGGCTCATGTTATGCAGAAAATAGTATGTTTAAAGTGGAATTTCGAAGGGTTTCAAATATTCTGTTTCAGTTCAAACCGAGCAGAATTGTTTAAATTACCGCACAATGCTGTGCACAGCTTAGAGCTCACAAATATTAACTTCACCGATTGCCGCATTGAAAACTAATCCAGCCTCGTTACTAGAATTTGTAGTGAATCCAATTTGTCACCCGAATGGTCTAGTTTACTAAAAATTGTCCCACAACTTTGCATAAGCAGTTTACCATCATTGATTTAGGTGTATGTCCCATATGATGGTACATATGGCAGCATTCTGATACAATCCATCATCTCGTTTCTTCAACCCTGGATAGATTATTATTTTGAATTTTTAGTGGTGAATTTGGACATAAAATAGAGCTTTCGTTTCCCTCGAAACAATGAATATTTTGTTAATTATGTTATGATATTGTGTTCAGCGATAAACATAACATACATAGAATCTGCAGCTTCGCAATCTAATTTCGAAGTTATGATGAAGATACAAAGAACGTGCGATTGCCAACTAAACTACACTCCCCAACATCATAGTAATTTGAAGCATTATGAAAAATTAATTAGATGTTGCTCAAATAAAACGAGCTCATAATTTTAAAAAAATTTCAGTAATTTTCTATAACGATAAAAGTGTGCGATTGGAGTAACTTTTCGAATAACTTACCCTGAATTCTTTTGAAAATTTCGGTATATATCCTAGAAAATAAATAATGCAGAAAAATGTTAATGCATGCACTACTTATTTAAAACGGTTTACTCCATGTATTATAGTAAGAAAGCAGGATATTGGCATCCTGGTTCACACATCATTATAAATTATACATTATCTAAATAGGATGGAGAAATCGTGTGCGATATATGAAACTCAATAACTGAAACAACAGACGATTTTCGGTAAGTTATTTTTAGTTCGATTTAGGCAATGCATTCGGAAGAATATTTATGCGATCATAAATCTTTACACCGTGAAATTTCATTTGGCTCTTTGAAAGTGTGAACCTGCTCGGGAAGTCAGCTTCAAATTGCGTGTCGCACAGAAAACGAACATAAACTAATGTTCCAAACAGTAGAACAGCAACAAATAAATCGAATTTTATATTTTAGTACTTTGGATGAAATTTATAGAATTTCATTAGAAATACGTTTACGCAACCAGTGCTTATAAATTTGCACCGTGAAAAGTCAATCGGCATCAATTCACAAAGTAACACTTGCTGGATGTTTCCAAATGCTATTAAAGTGAGAATAGTTTAAAAACAATACCAGAACTAAGTGGAAACATACTCGATCTCTTTTGAGCCGTTTTGAGGCGTTATTTCTTGGAATTGCACTGCAGATGGATCCTCAGTTTCCATCAACCTCGTCGACGGATTATTATTCCGTGAACGAAGAAATCGCGGAGGAAGGTTTCGTTTAAAATATGCTCTTCGAATACAAAGAAAAACAATAAGAAAATTATTGTACATTGAATTAGCAGATAATATAATTGCTCAAATATGCTCCATGTTCACAAGTACTGGAGATATCTGTGAACCCATTGCCAACCCTTCTTTTTGTCTACATAATTGCTCATTAAATACGAAGTGGGTCGTGCTGTGGCAGATCGATACACCTTTGATAATTTGCTGGACGGTCAAGTTTGAGCGATCTGACAAACTGGCATCAGATTCCAATGACCGTCTAGCTAGTTGTAACGCACTTTTTGTATCGACGTTGGAGAACAAAGCGTTCACATTAAAGCTAAACGTTATTTCATCATCATCAATTGTTACCGACTTTATGCGTGCTGCACTTTGTGTTCTTGATGAACTAGGCTTTATTGTAAGGGGATGTGAGCAACACATTACTTTTGCCTACTAAATGTTTCAACGAATAAGCCAAATGTCTAACCAACTGGTGCGCTGGTGTCTATATAGAACAGATACGGGCCACAGCATCGATCTAGTCAATGTGGAAATATTGATACGCGGTATTAAATCGTATAGCGAATGTCTAAATGCAAAGGCGGTCGAAATTGCCAAGGCGGTCAGTAAGGTGGATGGGGCAGAAATCTATACAATCGGGCATTCCGCACTGATGTGAAGGTAAATAGGTGTTATTCTCCTTATACCTACTCGTTAAGTAGATTTTTGTTTTTCTTCAAAAATAGCTTTATCTTAGCCCCTTTAGTTAAGTACTTTTACGAATTTGGGCCGCTGTGTCACCCGACCTTGACCGTGTTCACTTCTATTACATTTATTTGAATGCACACTAGGTGGAAAATCGACCGCTGATCCTGGTCAGGCTTACGAGACGCGACACACCGTATGAGTAATATAGACTGTTTTGGTCAAATCAGTGGTGGTGGGTTGACTGCTACTTAGTCATGTTCCCTGTCCCAACTATCACCCTTGGACTGACGATGCTTCTGTGTCAGAAGTGAAACGTTACCCAAAATCTGCTCTAACCGATTGCACTCAAATTTACTTTGCAGAATGCCTGTATAGTTTAATGATTCCACTGGATGTGGCTATCACCGAGCCCCGTGCTACAGATTATTATGTAACCATTGACGTAGCACAACCAATAATGTGAATAAAGACGATTTAATCGTATACGTTTCGGATAGATCGTATAATCACATTGTTAGGACAGTATGAGTGTAGTAGTGACGCGTCACCATAATGCGCACTTCTAAATAGCAAAAATTGATAAACAAATTTATACTTGTATGCCAGTGTTCCATAGGGTTCGTAAAACGAACCACTGTTTCAAGGCTCACTAAAACTGATCTTACAGTATCCATTTAACGACGGCAAACAGCCAGAAACCGGTAGTGGGGTGTAAGAGATGGGAATGTAGGCAACACATTACTTTCGTCATATAAAAGTGAATATAGCAAAAAATGGCAAGGATGGCTAAAACAGAGATGACCAACTGAGAAGAGGAGATGTCAGGGGTTGGGAACAGGAAAATGGAAACACTGTATGCTAACACCTTGTGTTAATTTCAGAACCTAAAGCAACTTTGATGAAAAAGACAAGCATTTACTATTGTCAAATCCTGTTACTGATGTTAATAAGTCTCCATTTAAATAAATATTTTTCATCTGAACACAAATTAAAAACCCTTTTCAATTTTACATAAAATTACATGATGAGACCTTGAAACGCCTTGTGAAACACATTATACCCTAGACCTCAGTTTATGAAGCGTTCAATTGGAATTGATTACACGTCTGTTATAGAAGTGAAACGGTTTCAAACAAACTTCAACTCTTAACTTCATAACTTTAGTACTCACACGTTTATTCCGAATGAAAGAATATTACGAATATAACACAGGTACACCTACCCGCTTCTAAAGCTTATAAATTCATTGTTGTCCTCTTTTGAATGCCAATGAATATTTTGTTTTAACCCAAATAAGCCTCGGAAAATTTGACGATCGTATTGCGAGATGATTTGCCGATGCGGACAGGTATTTTGAAGTTTCTGTGATGATTCTCTGAAAAAGATTGCGTTTTAATGTGGACAAAGGAACGATAGAGACGTTAAATAACCTAAACATTTATCTCGGTAGAATATGATATAAGTTTTGCATGCTCATCTAAACGAAGTAATGAAAGTAGAAGAAAAAGACTAAGCTAATTAAACACCTCCGTTTAATGAAATCTTGACAGAATCTAGTGTGGTCAATCATTTTGCAATCGAACACATGTTGTTGGCCTCATTCGGTACAAGTCGCACGTTTCCTTGCGTGCACAGAAGTACAGCTATTGGCGCTGTATGAATGTGTAGATGAAATTCGAATTATAAAGTAAAAATGTAGTATTAATTCGGCATTCAGACCCCTGCTACTCTAGGCAATAATTTATAATCCTAATGAGATTTACAATCCATTTTTTTCGGTATTCGCATTAACTTCGGCATTCGTATAAACTTGATGGAAGCCAATCCACACACCCTCGTTAATGAGTCATGCTGCTTGGCAAAATCAACTTTCGAATTAATGAAATAATCCTCAATTATCGAACGTTGTAGTACAAGTTTGCACTCTGTTAGCCGATATTGGGAAATTTCGCGCAGCATTGTTTAGGGATCGAATTCGATATATGAAATCGCTCAATATCAGCGCAAATATATTATCAAACATATAATATTCAGTATTTGTTAATACCCCTCTTGATGCCGTGCTTTTTAGTAGCGACGTAAGAATGTTGAAAGGATGGAAATAAATGGAAACATTGACTTTTTTAAGTTGAAGTTCATCACATTGCTTCGTTTTTCCGCTGATATAATCTGAATCGTTTCAGAGGTCGGTGGTATGCCTGAGTGAGAGTAGGTTGATAGCCGTCTGGATCTACCGCTAGAGAGTCGATGCGATATGCTCTCGGTAAGTCCACTTAGAGGTGTATTCGCACATCACGAGAAGTGAATTCTGTGAATTATTTCAATCAAAATCAATTCATGGTCTGCTGTTCTTAAGTAGAATGCAATGAATTAAGGAAAATCTTGATCAAGTTAGGAGGAGTACAGTAGATTCTCAAACTTACGTGAAGGAAGCCTCGAAGCTATTCTCTACCGGGGATTCATCATCACAACTGAATGATTCATTTAAAATTCCGCTTTCCAAAGCTTCAAATGTAAAGATTAAGATGGTTATATTAGTCTTCAAATTCTAATTCACATTTGCGTGGATCTGCTGAGAAGACATCTAGTAAATATCATTAGAATATTGAATAACTTCAGCGTGCGACAAAAAAAGAGTATTGCATTGAGTCAGAGATGCATTTTGAATAACTAAAATATCAATCAGTTTCTTGATTTACTTAAAACACGCAAGCAATGAGTAACACTGTTTGTTTTTAGAAGTGAATCAGTATTGTTTGAAGAAATGCTTATTTAGGTATCATATATCGAATGCCAGAATGGTCGTCTCGTTAATTTATATATTCCAAATCTAATAAAAATTATACCGTATATAGTACGTAATAACCAAATGTACTTTATGTGATTTGTCACAATTTAACTCGTATTATGAGAAAACTTCTATTGAATCTTGCTCAAACCGCTCAGGCCCGTTGTGCTGTTAATATTGTAGAACATTATTTCACGAATTCAAAGAGAACATACAGCCGATTAACTAACCAAATTATAAAAAATGTATTTAGCTGGTCACTAATAAAGTGAATGAAACTTGGTTACGCATGCTATTTAAATGAATATCAATCACTTCGTTAAATCACATCTTTGTTATATCAAAACAGCTCAAACATTTGGGCATGTTACTCAAATTCAAGCTAAACAACATGTAACACATAGGTACATATGGACATCGTTTATAATTAATAAACTATTCGTTTAGCTATAACACATTCTAAAAAGAATTACTTCAGTCGCACGCTTATCCCGATCCAACTCTCCCTATCTTATGAGTGCTAGCAACACGAAACCGGTCGTGGTGTGTGAGTTACGGAAATGCATACAAATGAGCTTTATTGAGATTTGAAAACAATTCGCGGTAGATAAATTTAGTGTATCAGAAAATATTATGTTTCAAGTATACCTTCGAATGCTTACCTTCACTGCGCCATGTATCGAATAATATATTACGATAAATGTGCACACTCAACGCCTTGGCAACACAGAATGGAAAGGGTGCAGTCGGCTTGGAGCTAGAAATCATTGGTAAAATTGGTATGATTTAAAGTTCCTTAAGAGTTTAGCAATTTTATATCTGTTAGAGTTAAATATATCTCCCGGCATACAGGTGTGCATTGAATTTCTTTCACGATAATTTGTTTTCAACTCTACATCAGTCTATCTTAATAGAAAATCTTGCAATTCCTAGTATTTAGATTCAAATACCTAAACCCCAATTGATTCTGAATGGTTCCCGTGAATACATGAGCACATTCAACTATTATTAGACAAACCACAACGCAATAATATCCTGTCCGATCTAGCTTCTAATCTGCCCGCTCAAATAGCAAAAGTGTGTTAATTGCCTGCGTGGTCGTTGACAAATAATACTACAAATTCACAGTCGGAAGCTGGTGATTCTTACTTTCTATTGTGAATAATCGAGGACTATTAATGCTGATTATGAATGTGCGAATTCAGGAGCTTCGGCTAATTGCTTAAAACCATACCTTTGCTTCATTACAGATGATTTTCACATGATTCTTCTAGTAACAACGACATGAGCGAAACAGTACAGATAACAATTTCGAGACAGCTTTAGAAAACATTTAAATGATTTCAGAAACGTATATCCATCAACATGTTATCTCTACTAGAAAAAATGCTTAGCTTTGGTTTTTCCCTCACATGACTTCTCTATACTTATATCAACTAAATAAATCCCCTCGTTCGAACTTTATACAATCGATTCTGTTCACAAAATGATAATTGGTGGTATTAAACCACAAGTGTAAAGAAAATACTGTTCTCTTGCTCGGGGATTGAAGTTTACGGATTGAAGCTGGCGTGAGCAATTTGGGAGAAGAATGCCGGATAGAAAGAGCTTCATTCCGGTTCGCTAATACACTCAAGACTTATTCAAAAAGACAATAAAAGGCATTTTAGATAGTAAATCTTCCATATGAGTTTGAACAGTCACAAATGCAACACAAGCCACTGCATCGTACCGAAGCACTTCTTCTACGATGCTGCGTTAAACGACTTGCCCTCAGATGTAAACGAGAATTTTAAATTTGTGAGAATATCGCCCCTTGTTGAACGTAATTATTGTCTTTGCATTTTTATACTGTGGTTTTCGTTAAGACAGTATGTTACTTATGCTCGTTTGGGTCCAATGTTATCGTAATATGTGAGAATATTTTTACTGGTTTTCACCAGAAAAGTTGTTGCACCCTCACGATTTCTAGCTATAACACAAATTGAAAAAATCTAACTTATGAGAGCATATCAAGAAAATGAAAACATAATTCTTTCAATGTAATATGAAATGTAATATGTAATATAAATACGTATAACCCGTTTTTTGTTGACTTATGCACTGCAGAATACTCAGCCAATAGACTGACGGTCAAAATGCAATTGAAAAAAATCATTTTTAAATCATGTTAACTGATATACAACTCAGAAATGTTTCAGGATACGTTTACCGTATCAATTAAGAACTTTGTATTATGTCTCAGTGTATACTATGCATTATTATAACACATTTTATATTACAAATCTTGGGGTTAAAAATTGATACGAAGATTATATTGGCAACTCACCTGGTATTCCCCGAAATCTGGCTATATCCACGTTGCGTCAGAAGCTTTTGGCCTCGCTTTACTTCGTCTGTATCCAGTCCGAATACTCTTGTGTACAACATTTCAAAGAGAATAGCTACAAGGGTTCAAATTAAACTGGCAGTGAATAACACATATGGTATATTTTCTTGTGCATCAACGGCTGTCGAGCGAAGAATCACATATTTTTAATACTGAACACATTTTCACTTAGGTTACTTTTCGTGGTAACGGTATAGTGTTTATTTCATATGATGGAAATTCATAAATATTGCAAACTGAGCGATGAAATTTACAATTATTTTATATGACCCAATTAAAATCCTTAAAAATGTTATTCCTAATACAAAATGGGACACAATAATATTGTAAGCACGATTTATTTTCCCACCGATTCCATTCAAATCATTTTTGTGTACACAGTTATGACTGTTACACTACTAATGAGTAATTGCAAACAGGAAAACTCCTTCAAGAGTGATCGTCAATGATGCCTACCTCACAAAACGTCCAATAAAACTTGATTAGAAAACATTTTAGTTACTCATATGGTTTTCCATAACACTTTTTTCTGTCACGTGTCAAAATCGGCATATCAATAAACTTACATTGGGACGTAGCGAATGCTTGAACGGAGTCCTCTGGCAATAAAGCATCAAAATGTCCACACGATTCACTGAGAAATAACTGAAAAGAAGGCAAACAGTCTGAATTCCTCGTGTATCAGAATAGCATCATTTAAAAGTCCGTCACGTTTATATAAAGAATAATTGATTAACAGAAATTTCTTAATCGAAGAACATACTTGTTGTTTTGAGGATTTACCTAGTTTCATAATCGACCCATCTGCTTTGTACAGCATTAACTGCACACTGAAAAATCAAATGTTCGTGTAAAACTTCATTGACTTAAGACAAAACCATAATAATGTGGACAAAAATACTGGTATATTTAATGAGAAAATATTTGTTTATTTGTGGATTTCGATTGTCTGTTTGCAACGATATTGTGTTCAAATTGTTTTTTGATCAATCCACCAAACGCAAGACGCTGAAAAACCTTGGAATATAAAATAGAGCGCTGCTTAAAAATATACATATAATATAAATATTTTAATCGCACAATCCCCACGACCAGTTTTCTTTTGTTTGTGCTCATCAGCTGGAGACGATCAAGGATCCAGAAGATCCGAAACAGTGGCGACATGTTAAACAAAACACTTTGATTGTATCCACCACCAGGCGATTCGATTAATTAAAGTGTGAAATTGAAACACATATTTAGGTGGATTTAAATTAATCATTCAGTTGCTAGTGTAGCGAATTCATTGGGCCAGTTACATATTGATATATCTACTTTTGCTGAAAAATTAATTATATGTTGCATTATAGCTTGTGGTGTAATGTTACATGGGTTCAATGAACTCTAAAAATTTGTTTCCTCCAGATTGAATCGGAAGCAAAAGCAGGTGCTGATCAATTTTGGTGATTGAATTTGATTATCCAGAGCATTATCTATATTCAATTATCTACCAGAGAATATAGTAATGTTATGACATAATTGTAATCATGTAGCGGTAACGCATATGCTTTCAACGATTCGACTTCAAAATTCCCTGTTGGTTCTTTTTTGCCACAGTTGTTCGATAAATGCGGTAACATTTTGAAATTGTGCCAACTTTTAGATAATTTAATTCGTATCTCCACTTACCGATAGGAGGGCAAAGGTAGGTCAATTGCGAAGCACGCCAAAAATCAAAGTTTTAAAGTAATCACCGTGAAAATTCAAGGAACGGAATTTCCTTTTGAGACATTGCTTATTGTTAGATCGAGTCGATGAATTCGTTAGAAACACATCTGGTCTACTGATGCATTTAAGTAGTAATGAAGAAAATAATCTGTCAGGTTCGTGCTGCTTGCACAAATTGAGAGGGACAGTAAAATGGGTATCTATGTGAGTGGAAACAATAGCACAACAGAAGACAAATTTCAAACGTTTAAGGCATTTTTAAACCAACATTATTTGACCAATATGATTTAATACTAATAGCAGTAGCAAAAATATAATATAATTTTATATATTATTTATTATATGACAACATTGAATATTACTTAACACACATTGATTACAAGTTTCAGCGTATCTAACTCACTCGAGAATTTCTGGTAAGACGACAAGCAATTCGCTGATATCCAGGTGTTCGTTACAATTCTGCAGCTTTAAGTGATCATAGATCTGCTTACCTTGCATTCGAGAAATTTATGCATTTGAACCGGCAACGCAAGCTGAAGAAGCTTCTTGAACTGTTCCAACGTGCGTGGATACTGCACGAGCTGAATTCATAGAAAAGCGACAAAAATTTAATATTCGAGGATATATGCTGACAAAGAGCGTTTGGATTCATTATCAACATATTATTCATGAAAAAGACATACTTGATAACTGTCCTCAAAAATCCCTTATAAAATTACATATAATCAAGTTAGATAGTCGCCCTACTAGCATGGAACCGGTATCTGATGCATCTTGTGTTATTATCCATAGAAGCGGAATTTAGTGTCCTCTCCATCGGTGCGTTGAGCGGTACGCTAGGGCAGTTCAATATGGACAACCAGTTGTTGCCCATGCAGCAAGTGCTCTCTCTCCACGACACAATTGGAACCAATAGAACAGCTAGGCTAATATGTTTGAACAACGATGCCGTTGCAGGTGTTGCCACGACGAAGTTGAATACAATTTCGAACTGCCTAACGGGATTCCAACTCCGGAATTTTCCTCGAGATTGACTGCTCAAGTCTATTCCATGACAGAATACGACGGAGAAATAGAAATAAAAATGGCAGAGAGACTACAATTTGTTTCCGCATGCAGCTCACTACCAGTGGCAAATCAACTAAGCAAGGTGTTCGGTGCGCAATAGAGAACTGTATATCGCTGTGAGAGATTTCCTTCATCGAATCGAACTCTTTACACATTCTAAAAGCTGAGGATCATGAAGCCATCACGTACATGCGATGTGTACATCTATGTTTGACATCGAACGAACGAGGCCAACAACTCTTCATGAGTCAATATCGAGGTGCAGTCAAGTCGCTTTGCAGCACATATGTCAAAATTTTTAATAAATATCGCGACAAATGTAGCAGTGTTCGTATTTTCATGGAGCGCGTTTTTCAGTTAGTAGGCGCGTAAGATTAATGTTATCCGAGGTTGTCAAGACGGTAATGCGGTGTTTGTAATGCAGCTGAGTACCTACGTATATGTCGTGCGTCAACATAGTTGCAATCTTAGCTGATTGATAAACTCATAATCATTGTAAGCTAGTGGCTAGAAACTACTCTCTATAGATCAGTGTTTGTAAAGCAGGATTAATAATTTAGTAGAAAACTACAAATTTTTAATAATTATGTTGGAATCACTTTAATGCAATTTTTCTAACCTAACAATGAACAAAAATAATCTGAGTCAATTATCAATGCAATGTTTGTGATGAAGTACAGTTCTAGGCTAGACATGACTAAACAAACTTGGGATTTAGTGATCACATCGATCTTAATCCAGAGAAAAAAATACTGAAATTACTGCAAGCAATCATTTGTAAAGTAACTTTATCTTTTTAAACAGCTATTTAGATTTACTGCAAACACAAGTGCGAACAATCCTCTTAAGACATTTTGAAACCCAAAACTAATTTAAGAAAATAAAATCCGCCCTTTTGAATTCCACTGCTAAAATTTACTCACCTGATCGTTGATCGCATGCAGCAAACAATTCCCATCTCTTGGGGTTACTTTCCGCCAAAACCCAACACATTCTTCAGATGCACATCAAACTCCTCCATTACCAGCCGACGAACGTCACGAGATGCCCTACCAGCCTCGTCACCGATCTGACACTTTTTTTGTGCTCCCGTGATTTATCTATCGAGCAGCGCGACGTAGACAGGACACGTCAGCGCGTCGTATCCAAATGACACTCAGACTCTGCGGTGTGTGGGTTAGGTCACAGTCATAATTTTAGAGTTACCCTGGTCAGAGCAAGTCGGTTTCAATTAAATGTTACATTTCGGATTTGATGTGACAAATTCTCGGCTTTTGATTTCGATACTATTCCATATTGACGCATGAATAACGTGAATGATGCCGTCTGCATTGACAAGATTTTTGTAAAAATAAACATATGTCAACAAGGCACTAGCATACGGATATCGTTGAGCTAACTATTTTAAGCCGTTGAACAGTGATTTCGAATGAGATGTTTGGTTAGTGACAGAACAGTATTTTTATGATCAGCAATACCTAAACAATATTGCTGCAATATTTCCGCAGTTGTGCGTTTGTATTCAATAAGTTAAATCACAATTTGAGATTATTTAGCCGAGATTTTATTTTGGAAATTAATTCCAAAGTATTTAAATAATAAATCGATTTTGATTGCTTTATAATTAAACATCATCACTGATGATATTCTTCCTAAGTTATTGTTTGTGAATACAAAACGTTGACGTAAATGAGGAACGCAACAGGGAGGTTTTCGCATTAATTTTTTAAAATCTGATTAACAAAAGCAAAACCAGCGTTTTCCACTTTCGAGTGTGGTTGTTAAATATTGAATGATAATCTGAAGTGGTGAGGCTTTCAAATCGATGCTATATTATTTTCTGTTACGAATAGTGGTGCATAATACCTTTCTGCAATTGCATCAAAGTATTTTCATTAAAGGTAATACCGGGGTTCCTTGTATGAAGGGTGAGACAAATTCATTATAACATCAGATACAGTTAGTTACCGAAGAGTTTCAATGAGGTTCGCACATAGTGAATCGGTGGCACGTGGAAGTTAATATCATTTCGAATTAATTTTCTTGGGCTCATATCACAGCTCAATGAATCTCTCCATATTGCGCATGTTATGCTTTTAGAATTCGGAAGATAATAGATATGCTGTATATATAGCACGAAACTAGTTGCTTCACTTGCGAATGACACACAATAAGACAATTGTTCCAAGAGTGTGGTGGGAAAGTCACGCGTGCCAGACCCTATTCCTCTACAACCCTAGAACACCTATTGATTGCCAGCACCGTTTAACGCCATGCGTCATATATCTCCATTGATTTTCCTATCTCAACATGTAGTGAAATATCCGTGCAGTGGATATTGAAAGCAAACTTGGAAAAAAAGTAAATCTTTCCTGAGCAGTACAGTTGATACTCACCTTATGTATTACATTTCGCGTTTATATTCATACTGCAATCCTCTGATGTTGTAAAAGATTCGCTTTTAAGAAATGAATCCTTGAATCCTAAATAGGTTTAAGATATAGAAATTTGCGATCTTTCCTGAAAAACACTCAACAAAATATATCTTAGTGTAAAGAAATAAATAACTGTTCCAAACGTGTCGCAGGCTAGATTTAATTGGTGAAACGGATGACAGTGAGCAAAGTCATGCAAATAATGGTCGAAGCGACACTCCGTGCGGAGTTAAAATCTCCACAAAAATTCGCACATTACAGCATAGACAATTATTACGTCTATTACAAAGCTTTCAGTGAGATTCAATCATTTGTTTATGAGCGTCTGACACGGGGCCTACAAAGTTATTGTTTTGATTGATTTATGAATGAGTTAGACATATTTCCACGGTGGTCTCTACTAGCTTGATTGTCTGACTCGTTCTTTTATCGGTGCTAAAGTGTGGTGTCATAGATGCAAGGGGAAGAAAACTGTGCTTAGGAAAATAATTCAGGAGGAATAACGCTGTAGTAAATCAGTCAGTGCGGATCAGCTTTTGACCTATCTTTTGTGTTGCTCATATCCCAGCAGATATACTCTGCCACCGGTTTCTGGCTGTTAGCACCTTCAGTTGAAGACAGTAGGATTAGTATCAGTAAGCCATGAAACAGTGATATAAGGATTGTATCGCCCCCAATCATCACAGTTGGAAACTGTCAGGGTGAACCAGTACATCATTTCACATATCTTGGTTCAGCCATTGCGAATAACTTCCAGCTAGACACTGAGATTAATAAGCGATTAACCTCGATTAAACTCCCGTGCTTGGGTTAACCGCAAGTTGACTATTAAGACAATGGTTATGATATAAAGCGCGTGTGTACTAAATGCTTTACTGTAAGGCAGTGAAACTTGGACAACCCATGCATGACACAAACGGAAGCTGAATGCTTTCCACTTACGAAGCATCCATCGTATCTTGAACGCCTGTGGTGGCTTGGTCACGTCTACAGAATGGAAAATGGTGGCATTCCGAAAGAGACCTTATCTTACTTTACAAAACATTCCACATCCCGAACCACCTCTTACAGGATTTATTCACGCGAAGGAAAACGAGAAATTATTGAACCCATGAATGTGCTGGTGGTAACCCATTCCTGTCTGAACTGTAAAAGGTATTTTTATTCTGTCCGTGTCTGTTTTACTTGGAACAGTTTATCTTCAACCATTGCTCACTTCACTAGCTTGCAAGAATTTAAAACGAAATTAGACAAACATTTATTGAATTATTCGTTTCCCGAACACTTATATACTGCTTATTCTAATTCTTTATCTTGTTTATACACTACCATTTCAATTTTTACCATCCTAAGGTTGTTGTTAAGCTAGTTTCTTTTTTGACCATTAAAAACCTTGAATTACCTTGAATCTACTCTTTGGTGAGTTGCAATCAGGAATTTGACCATTGAGCAGACCGCACTTGAGGTACAAATACGTTTGCAAAAGAGTCACTAGGTTACATAGTTTTGTCAACTGCAGAGTTTATTATTTGATTTTTAAGCGAATTCTACGTTGTAGTAGCCTCAAATTTTGCCCTTCTACTGAATTAAACACTTATCAATGCTTACTGTCTCCACCTGATGACGGTTAACAGCCAGAAACCGGTAGTGGAGTGTAATTTCGTGGGATGTGAGCAACACATCACATTAAACACTTATCCGTTTCGCAATAACAAGATTTTTTAATATGCCTTCATAACAATACATTGGTCAATTATAAGTCTGGGTGTCTAAGCCCAAATCACTTGGAGATTTAGTAATTGATAACCCATGTTCTTTGTAAGAACTCTACTCAAGAGTGACTTTTTTCTCTCCATTGTTTTAGGGCCTACTGAACCTAAAATTATTATTTACCCCTGATGACTGTAGATAACCAGAAATCAATTGCGATAAGTGAGTGCGGGGTACGTGAACACGACAACACAATGGTCAACGAGGTATGAACTTCTAGGCCACTGCTTGATAAAGTTGGCATGACCAACTTGTTTAATCACATGAACCCAAACACGTGTAGATGCAGTTAATTTCATTATTTCAATGCATTTCCATATGACGGGCGTGTGTATTTAGTCTCGAACGCTTGACCCAGAACCACTTTGTGAATCTGCATCTAATAATCCTACTTATTTCTATTAACCCTATTTAACGGTGGCTTTTAACGAAAACGTTGTTTGCCATTCCACTATTTCTCACAAATATTTAATGAAGACTGAAATCACTGTAAGTATTAGTGGGGAGACCTTTAGGGCATCAGGCCCTGTTAACCCAGATCAGGGACTGTCAGGACAAAGCCACATATGTTTTAGTCAAAATAACATCAGTGACTGGCCGACGGGAAGCAACAATTCTCTGCATATCAGTATTTAGTCAACAGATTCTTCCTGGTGAAGGCCACGACACAGAAATGTTTTCACGGTTTTAAATACTGCTAGTATTAGAGCCAGCTCCACGTGACTCAAATCTCATGTTCATGAAACAGAAAACATCGTTCAGTTATTTAGAATCTTGTTCTCTGTAAGCACGACGCTATCTCTTACCATATGAAAATTTGAATGTTCAGTTTCATTTCAAACTTTAGGCTAGCATCTATTATTATGGCGTTTATTTGTTTTGGAGCATAGGAGCATGTATCAATCAGCTAAGTTGCCGGGTTGAAAAATACAAGTCACATGATTCGCATCCCTGCCAAGGCCGTCGGTTCTTTCATGTACTTTTTGCGAACATGTGATCCTTCTGAGTTAGTTGCCAGGATCATGGAAATTGAAGGCCACCCAATCACATGTTCATCAAGACTCACTAAGCGTCAACTTGTTGTCTCCACCCGGTGACAGCAAACAGCCAGAGTGCAATTGCGTAGGCTGAGCAACCACATACATTGGTCACTTAGCCCCTAATTCTATGTGGTTGCGGTTGTCTACATGCGCCAACCCTCAATCGTCATTTCAAATAATGAGATAGGAATAAGGTATTTGAAAATATTCGAGACCGATCGGGAGTCTATAATCACGAAAATAAAGTTTTCAATAAATCGGTTATACCAAGTTTTTGGTAACATTTCGCTTCTGAACACAGAAGCTTCGTCATACCAAGGGTGTCGGTACGAAGTGTGCAGGTTTAAGTGGCATTGACCAATCCTATGTTCTCAAAGAGAGACAGGCGAGATAGGAATAAACTGGACAAGAGAGCTTCGCTCGCAAGTAGACGCAATCTTTATCATATCCTAAACTTGAGTGCACTGAACCAACGAAAAATTAGCAAGGTGTTGGATTTATTATACAGCTAATTTTTGATAGTTGTGTTATACATTACTGATGTGTGAATGATGTGGTGTAGCGTGTTGCTTACACGCAGAATAACCCAAACACTGCTGAAATTAAAATGATCCATTATTCGAATTAAAACTTATATGTAGAATTTCACACGTGAGGTTAGATTTCGATCATTGTTTTTCCCCAAAACTTTCATACGCTTCATAAATTCACGGCGGAGTTAACTGTCAAACACCGCACGGTGCCTCAGCCTTTAGATTTGATATTGCGAGCGCACATTTCAGTAGACAGTGGTACGATTCGGTGTTTGTAGTTCTTCATCACAAAACTTAATTATCGTGATTGCTAGAGTCGAGTTTCGAGCTTGATTTCATACATCATTTTGTACGTTTGCTTTTTACCGCAAAAACAGTGTCATTCGAGATTCTAAATAAATAGTAGAAGAAGCATATAACTGTACAACATCATAGGATATTCGTATACGAACAAAAATATAAAGATTGACGCCTTGGCAAGATAGACATTTTTGTAGTTTTTCACTGTGAAATGTAGCGCATCCAATAGATACTAATATGAATGTAAGTTGAATCCAGCTAGCAAATGGTATTGGCTTTAACGAATCGAAGAGCCCTTCGGAGGATACCTTATTTCCTTTCAATTTTGTAAACAGGAAATCGACATTGCAAAGTGTTTCTTATGTCGGACTGAATGAACTCCCCACAATCTCTTTCGTATGTGATGAGTTTACGAACACCTTAACCAATAAAATATTCGTTGTTTAATATGTTGTTGAGCGATAGTAAGCAATTACCGCCCTGTGACCCTCCTTTCGATTATTTCTATAGTATTGAAAGTCTTGGTGTGTGAAAGTGTTATCAGGCACCTCGAGAGCCATGAAATTCTTTCTCAGACAACATGGAATTTGAAAAGCACGCTCGTGCTAGTCTAAATTGCTCATGACGCTAAACGATTAGACGTTAGCACAAGACGAAGGGATTTCCGTAGATACCTATTGCTTAAATATATCTAAAGCTTTTAACTCAGTTGATCACTTACTACTTCAGAAGCTGCAGAATGTTGGCGCAACTGGAAATCTACTAATATGGTTCGCAAGTTGCCTGCCTGAAAGCAAAGCGAAATTCAGAATAGATGGCGAAATTTCCCGAACTATTGAAGCCACATGCGGTGCTCCACAAGGTTCAGTACTCGGTTTAATACTGTTCTTACTATTTATAAATATTCTTCCGAATAAGGTACGCTGCAAACTTGTTCTTTTACCAGACGATGTAAACATTTGTACGAAGCTTAACTCTGTTGAGGTTAGTCTAGTTTTACAGGCAGACTTATATAAGCTGCACCAAAACAAGCTGTCCTCCAACTTCCGCAAGTGCAAAAAGTTGCAAAATTCCAAAAGTTTCACATGTTGAACCTTGGAAAATATGTGGAGTTCCAATATTATCTTGCTGGACACAGCCTCTCGTGGACCATGGAACTAAAGGACTTAGGTATGTTGATAAGCAACATCTTAGGGATTTCTATCCACTCCAACTCCGTCTACCGTAAAACATCACAGAAATTGTCAATACTGAAGAGAAATTTCGGTAGATCCTCAAAACAGACAATTCCCGGTATAATAAATACATACATCAGACCCACAATGGAATATGCAGTTCGAACATGGTCTTCATGACTTTAAAAGATGTAGCGACCTTGCAAAGAATATGCTATCGAGCTACCAAACTTGTCGCAGGACTCAGCCGGAAACCATACAATGAGCGAATCAAAAGCCTGAATTTATTTGATTATGAACGTCGCCCTCTACGAGGGGATTTTATTTTGGTTTACAATGTTTTGATAACCGCAAATCACACTCTACAACGCTTATTTAATCTGCGTGGCTTGCATAAGATCACATATTGATTCTAACTGTCACTCACTCGCGACTAAACTGTATACAACATTTTATACATTTCGATTTTGTTTTTCATCGGAAACCTACTCGATCATGTTGTAAACTCACGAAATCAACACAAGTTCAAGAGAAATCTTGATGCCTATTTGATCCTTAACCCGTGCATCGAAGAAAATTGTAACTCTTGATCAAATTGATCTACGTGTGTCATCCCACTGAACTAGTTCTGCCCTTTGGATTTTTACATGGTTCTTGAACTACTCAGTAAGCAACCAAATCCCGTTTTGTTTGTTTTATTATTCGTAGTTCCCATATAATTCTGTGGTTTTCGTGAAGCTATATGCTTTTTAGACCGTTAAAATTGAATGGAATTGAATACCGAAATAATGATTGTTAACTATTGAGCTAAATGTTTAAGCTGTACACGAATCAACCCGTTCACTCACATGTACATGCAGTTTTACGGTGTATACGGCAAAAGTAAAAGGTTGAACGTTATAACCATTTGCGTTAATTCTAATCGTTACAACTCCTCGCCAGCACTTGCCCTATTTCCACTCAATACGTAGAACCATGCTATTGGAATCCGTGAGCATTAAAAGAACTGGAGAATGGTAGCAAAGCTGGAAATTTTCATTCACACTGGAAGACGATGTACAAAAACAACTTGATTACTCCCGTCAAAACAATATACGAACTAAGATGTGGTCACGGGCATGTCGTTGTTGCATGGCATTTAAACCTAAAGAATAGCAATAGTTACACGGTTTTCCATCACACAACACATGACTGTATTCATATTGTTTGCACTCATCACATTTAATCGTGTATTCGTGTGACTGATGAACCGTGACTGTGCGAACAATTTGCCTTGTGAGCCACTATGGTACAAGGTTGGCCGACCAACCTGTTTATTCACATATGCATGCAAAACGGGTTTTGTGACTGTGTGTTATTTCGATAAAACAGTTGTTTAAAATTGCAATTTTTACACTGATGTTAATACCCTTACTTGACAAGTGTATAATACAATGAACCACTTGTGACCACGGTTAATGGGACAGCGTGAACATCGTTGTTTGGTTGTACATGCATCTCTGCAATTTCTGTAAATACAGTTTGCGGACATATTCTAATCGGGAACATTTGGAATGTGTGTGTGTGCATTCAAAATAAAGTTAGTAAATAAGGTTTGTGTTTGTATGTCACTGTTGGATAAGGTTGGCAAGACCAATCTGTTCAATCACACATAGATTGGGTAAAACCGTTAACCATGAACAAAAATGCTCAGCTGCATGCATTTCCAACACACCCCACGACCATTTCCATGCTGTTTGCACTCATCCGGTATGGACAATACGATCTAGTTCCATAAGCGCTTGAAGCAGTTGAAGAATGATAGAGAACTTGCGCTTGTAAGCTAGTGTTGGATTAGGTTGACATGCAAATGAGCATTATTGTTCACGTTTACGAGTTTTACCCATGTATATATTTATGGGCACAAGTGATTGAAGAGGTTGGTCGTGCCAACCTTATCAAGATTCAAGATTCAAGAATTTATGGTATATAAAAGCTCGTAGCTGTACAACACCACAGGATATTCGTATAAGGACAATAAATATATATACAAAATAAGTTGAGTCATTAGGAAGATCGACAGTTTTGTAGTTACAAAAATGTTATGTATTGTCGCTGTATGATGGAAAAACATTATTCGTTTGGAAAAAGATCATGTTATATAAACAGGATGTAGGGTGGAATTAGTACGCATAAATATATCCAATTTAATCCTGAAAATCCTTTCACTAGATGATTGGACAACATCTGACGGTAGGGAGTTCCATAAGAAACAAACGCGCACCGAATAGAGGAAACGACGGCAGTTCCGGTGGGAATGTGGAATATCAAATGCCAATGGGTGAGTACGTGTGACATGACTTGACCGGAGGCGAAATAGATGCCTCAGTGGGTGCGCCTTTGAGTTCATTATTTTGTACGTTATGATTAGATCAAATCTAACCCGTCTGCGAAGCAGTGTATCCAAATTGAGATGCTCAAGTCGATTCTCATATGGTAGTTTGCGGAGGCAGCCAACGATTTTAGTTGCTCTGTGATAAATCCTCTCGAGCAGCTTGATGTCCTTTTGTAGCCACGGTGACCAAGCTTGCACTGAGTAATCCATCACCGGGTTAATATACGTATTTATGAGCATGGAGAATGATTCACTGGAAAAATGTCCGAAAATCCGCCGAAGCATACCTAGCATGCGGCTAGCTCGGTTGTACACTGCTTCGCATTGCATGCTATTCTTAAGACTTCCACTAATCCATACATCGGAGTCTTTTTCTTTGGTTGTCCATTCAAGTTGGTTTGATCCAAGGTTGTATGAGAATGGGAAATCTTTGCCTATTTGCAACATTTTACACAGTGCCTTAGAACTTGTCTTCCATTCTTCCACTGTTTTAGGTGCATGTGTGATCCTGTTCGTACTGTCCCTAACTGATAAGTGCAAACAGAACTAAACCGGTCGTGCGGTATTTTGTGAGGAAAATGCATGCAAATGAGCGTTCGGGGGACGGAAAACTCGTTTAAGTAATCTGTGAATATTAATGGCTGGGATTATCGGACAGCGTAAAAATAAACAATCCAACTCTCTTTGATACACAAAACTTACTGCTGTATTGCGTGCTCATTTTCATTTTATGTCATGTATCCTCGCTTTTACGAAGCAGTAAATTTAGTAAAAATAAAAAATTGATGTTCAAACATAACATAATCTTAGATGGGGTCAATATATTATAGGGCTAAGCTGCGGAACGGACCTTAATGTGCCGGTGGTAGCATGATTTGTTGATAAAATACGGGAAATGTGTGACATTGGCGATATTCAAACACGTTTCTCTTGGTTGGAAATGACTCGTGGCCAATACATTTTAAAAATACTCAGACACGACATTCAATGCCCTGAGAATTCATGAAATATTTAAAAATATAACGATTTATGATTTATTACAGAAAAAACAAATGGATATACAAGGTATACGAGTATGCTCGGTATACGGGCCGTAGGGAAACTAGTTTCACCAATCGAATGACGCGAAAACTATGGCATGAATTGTGTAGAATTTTCATGTATCCAACGCGTGCGCATGTATTTTGGAATTACCACTAAATTCATAAGCTAGTATGTGCCAAGTCGTCGATTACTCTCTGTGAACGCTTCCGTTTTGTTTCAAAATCGTTCACTCTTTGCTGGTACACTTTCTGATAGAAGAGCGCTACAATGAAAACAAACTCGGCTGAAACAAATTTAAGGTTAAACTCTGCTATTTCATATGTATACTTGTCGGGAGATGACTACACTGGATGCTTTTGAGTTTATGTAGATGTCTCCAAAATAATTATTCAATATACTTCAATATACATTCATGCCCATCCATATTTGAATTTGTCGATGATAAGTAGACAATGCGAATATCAGTGAGAACATTTTGGGGGAGTAGAAGTACTAGATTGTGAAAGCATTTTTTCAGAACGAGCACTGTCTACAAATTTCATCACATTTTCATACATACTCAAAAGTGTATTCAGGAAAAATCAGCATTCGCATGTACTTCAACTTCCACCCATAAGCTCCCCCAGTTGATGTACAAGGCATGAGGCTAGTCAAACCTCATGCAATGCAAACCTGGTCTCCCTCAATCAGAAAGGTTTTTCAAATCGTTCGTTTCTCGAATCTTTATATATTGTGTAATATTTTTGCAAGAAAAACCTTCAAAAAGCTTGAATTACTACCTTGATTCCTATAGAAACCACAAAACATTATTAACTTCGTTCCCATAGATTAGAGTGCGAGATGGATAATTGATACCTAGATGAATGATGCCCAATAATTTTCCAAGTTCCTTATGTCACGCCCAACGAAAACTACTTTCATCATCATGTTTATCTTTATTTCGCATCACTATTTAATAAGGGCAGGCAAACGAAATTGTCGAAATTTATGTTTGCAAATAAAGCTTACTCATATACCATGCACTTGCAACCAAACAAACGAGCTCCTCCATTCAAAGGAACCGCGGTAATTGGCGAAGAAATGAAAGAAATTTCTCTGGAACAATTCGCGGGAAAATATGTTATCTTGTTCTTTTATCCGGCCGACTTGTAAGTTAAAGCTTGTGTAATTTTGCAGTGTACAATATAACGAGATCTGAATATAGAACGATGTTATTGAAAAGATTGTACCAGTTTAAAATATCATTAAAATACCTGAGGAGAACATTTCTAGTAACAAACTGTTCACACAAAAGCATACACGGACTGCATGAAAGTTACCACTACGGTTTAATCGGGAATGTGGAATTTGAAGTGTCAAGTGTTGCGACCGTGGGTCGGGAGATTGTAACAAATTTGAGATGTGTCTGAGTGGGTAGAACCCCATATGGATTATTCGGTATGTAAGGATTAGGCTAGTGCGCTCGAGAGTGCACAATCCAACTCTAGTCAGTCGCTGCCCAAATGGTAGATTATGCAATCCAGTAAAAATTTATTTGCCCTATGATAAATCCTTTAGAGGAGCCAGATATCTTTGTCCGTCCATGTTGTCCAAGCTTGTACTAAAGAGTCCACAACTGTTTGTATGTATATGTTGTGTACTTTTAACAATGTGTGCGGTGAGAAAAGTCTGAAAATTCGTCTGAGTAAGCACGTGTATCAACGGCCTCTCACTGTAGACTTTTTCACATCTCCGCGCAATCAGATACCGAGATCTTTCTGCGATATACTCCACTCAAGCATGTGACTGCTGAGTACATATGAAAATGGTTTCCCAACTTGCATCGCGGACTCAGTTAAACGCACTACAATGAAAAATGGTGTACTCCGAATTTGTAACGTAAATCGGAAGTCTTCCATGCATGTAAACCCGTTTCGTAGTGATTCCAAGCAACACGCACTTCTGGATGACAGTTAGCATGTGCATATATTTTCAGCAATATTTTGCGATTCATTACATTCGCATATCTCATGTATTCCACGGAGCATATGGATGTGAATTTCAACAATCGATTTATTAGAATAATGTCTGTATATCATCTGGTATTTTCGTGATATTTGCTTTTTCTGCAAAAAAACTTGAAATTTACTGTGACTCAACATATCATTGAACGATGAGGCCCGACCATACTCTTAAATACATGATTGTTTGACCCATTCTCCTTGAGTTTGTGTTTGATATTCAAATGGTCCTAAAGATCAATATCGTTAAGCTGCAAATGCGAGAATATACGTAATACAAGGATAGTTAGCGTGTATAACCTCAGTATGATTTGTGCAACGACAGAGCCAGATGGTTTTTGTCAAGGCAGGGTAATTGTCAGTCACAAATGATACGACATTTCCTGATTGGATGGATGATAGTTTTAGAAAGTCAATTTCTGAGATCACTCGTTTAAATCGGGTGAGATTTCCGGGTTAGTTGAGCATCGTTAAAGGCGTGATTCTACAAGTCAGTTTAAAACAAAATATTTATTATCTATATATATTATTCTAAATCTAATACTTCTAATAAAGAAAGCGTGACAAGGCAAAGTGTAGTGTGGACCCAATATAGGGGTTATTTTAGTGTTGCGAATATAGGTGAAACGCTCTTGCTACCGTTGTTGCTCATGATACAAATTTGATACTGCCAGCACAATACTGCCCAAACCATTTAGAATATCAAATAGGTCAGACAACGTGCTTGCCTGATATAGTTTTATTTTTCACGTGAGAATAGTAGAAGCAATCCATTCCCCAGAGATTTATGCTTGTTCTACAGCACCTTTGTTTGTCCAACGAAAATCATCGCCTTCAGTGACCGCGTTGAAGAGTTCGTAAAACGAAAGTGTCAAGTGATCGCCTGTAGTACAGACTCCCCTTTCTGCCACTTGGCGTGGATAAAAACTGCTCGCAAAGACGGCGGCTTGGGGCCGATGCGAATTCCGTTATTGTCTGATAAGAATAAAACAATTTCCCGAGAGTACGGTGTGTTAGACGAGAAGGAAGGAGATGCGTACCGGTGAGTCATTTAACACGTATGAATACCACACATTTAAACCTGAAAATTGCCGTCACCATCTGATCCTGATACTGCTAAGGAAGAAGGCGACACACGTTTATCCTTTTTATGAGTTGCATACAACCAAAATGATTGCACCATTTTCTATATCTTCTTCTTAGCCTAAATTAGTTTCAACACCAGACGCTTTCTTCCATACGTGTCATGGTATTGCGATGCAGATTCTTGGATCTACACATTTTGTCGATACGTCAATGGGTGTCGCGTTAGAGCTGTCCTGGCCATAAGTACCGAAGTCTCTCGAATGCATAACCAATAAAACTATAAGTTCAGATAAATAAAAAGCTATCGATGGACCTCTGTCGTGCGTAGCCTTATCCCTTTTGTTACGCGTAATCACCGGCCAGACACCCAGAAACATATTTACCAATTTCAGGAACGGCCGTTAAAAGAAAGCCTCTGTCAACTTTCACGCACAGAAGCATGAGCTTAGCCAAACTATTGAATGCTTTCGCCTTAGTAGATAGACCAGAGCAGATGGAATACCATACATATTTTAGCAATTCTAACAATAAGCCGCCCATACGACGCGAATTCTCTGCAACAATTAAACTTATGCTGACAGTCTGCCATGGAGTTCTGTTTGAGTGATGTCCCAACACTTCTTGCGATAAGCTGTACGAAAATTCAAATTAATTCTCACAGATGTCTGAGCCAGAAGCTTAATCATCTCTTGCATATCCGTGTGAACAAACAAATTATTTAATCAGTGGGAATATATGGCAAATAATTGTCAAGCATCGGTGTACAGTAATCTATCGAAAAGAACTACATTCTAAACATTAATTAATTTGGAACCGAAAGGGCTTTCGACAGTGCGAATTCAAACCTCGTAGAAATAGTTGAGACAGTACGGTGTACCCATAACAACAAATTCTTATAAAGACTTGCTTACATAATTGTACATGGGACATTTCAGGCACCTATTGCTTTGCGTATCAGTGTAACAAGCATGAAAACTGGTCCTATTCATGCCAAAATTATACTCCATTGCCACGATATTCAAACATGAATTACATAGTGACGCTAAAATTAATCAAATATAAAAAGTGGATGTTCAAATTTGAATTGATATGTAGCATATAGTTTGTAATGCAATCTAACGCATTAGGAATTGGGTTGGGGATGAAAGATTGATTGATTGCAGAAGAACACGTTATGTTGGTCAGAATTTATAGCGAGACTGGCCAACTTTCAGAAATTTCCATTAAATGTAAAGAATGTTAACCCTTTCATGCCTGAATTATTTTCTAACCCGAAATAAAATATTTTTTCTTCGGAAACAAGTTGCCCAGGGGCGAAATAACACAAATAATATAAAAAGTTTGTGATATTCACATAATTGAGAAAATAACAAAATGTAAGCAGTTGGTTACATCCGGTATAAGTCACCAGTGTACGATTTTGGTGACTTCTACCGGATGTAACATAAAGGTTACATCTATTTAAACGCAACGCATTTCGAAGATTTTCTGATTTATTCCAATTTTTTTACATAATGTCTTTGTAGGCATGACAAAGTTTATACTGGAACAAAATTTATAATAACTGAGACTTTCACACGATTTTTATTCGGTTCACAAAACTGCGAATTGTGATGATACGTTCGAAACCCGTACCAGCACATACTTTCTCTTTCACTGTGGACAAGTCAATGATGATTGCGAACAAAGAAGAAAACCACCCTGCAGTTGACAAAATTCTGTATGCCGACGTGCAAAAAAATTCGGAAAATTCAGTTAGAATTAGCTTAAAATGACTTGCGAAGTTCATGTAACCAAAAGGTTACATCCGTCCTGAAAGGGTTAACATGTTGAGCCCGAAAGTGACATCAGTTAGCACCCAGTGGCTAGAATCCTGAGTCCAAGGAAATAATGTGGTGTAAAAACGAAAACGGCGTTTATTCAAGGCTCACTGAACCTAATCTTGCTGTCTACACCTGATGACGGCAAACAGCCAAAAACCGGTAGTGGTGTAATTTCGGGGATGTGGGCAACACATCACTTTGGCATTTATTTAAATTTCTAAAATTGCTCTGCATAACCAAATGTTACGATTGCTTCTTTCAGTGGACTATTCATAATCGATGCGCATGGGTTGATTCGTCAGATCACCATCAATGATCGGTCCGTGGGCAGATCGATCGATGAAGCAATACGATTGTTGGATGCGATTCAATTTGTAGAAAAACATGGAGATGTCTGCCCAGCTAATTGGAAAGCCGGAAAGAAAGCGATACAGCCCAACGCAAAAGGGATCAAGGAATACTTGGAATCTAGTGAGCAATCAAAAGAGGGTGAACAGGTGGATTAATTCAAATATTTCTCGCATTACACTTTCTGCAGGATTGTTGCAGCTTTTGGGGTTTCCACCGCTGGAATGATTCATCATAAAATAATAAAAATAAATTCGTTTATATCGTGAGCAGTATCAGAGGAACACAACTGAAACAGAAACGTTTTATATTTTGATGATTCATTTAATAATAGCTCATCGAATGAAGCTACAGCAGTCTAAATTGAACGGAACAGGTATTGGAGTTGAAGTATAGATCTAAGGAGAATTCCAGAAGTTAACAACTTCTAAAAAGTAGATTGACTTTTATCCACTGTAGAAAATTCAAGTTTAGAATTTCGTCGTCCTGACAATATTCAACGGGTTTTAAAGAACAATTTTGTTTTTAGGTTGGCTTCTCACCCCGACAATCAACTCTGTGTAAAATATACAAAAGCTACATTTGTTACTACTTACAAGTAGGCTCACGAGTTAAAATAATTGCAAAAAGAAGCTCCCGTGTATATGTATAATCGTTAGTCTACTACTAGAAACTCAATCTATCGAAAATACTCCTTTCTAAATGCATTCGTTAATCGTAAACAAATGTATCAATTAAAACTATATTGTCGGATAATATCAATTTTCAGAACGATTAGAAGTTGCGGAAAACGCATTGTTATTACAAAAATCTCATTTACGTGCATTTAAATCACACACACACACCACGAACGGTTTCGTGCTGCTGGCACTCACCAGGTAGGGACAGTAGGATCAGGATCGGCATGCGTTTGAAACAGTGGAAGAATGGTAAACAAGTTGTGCTTGTATGCCACTGTTGGATAAGGCTGCTACGAGCAACCTGTTCAATCACATGAGCCCACATTCGTGTTGGCAGTGTTTAAACCCATGACTGTGAACAAAGAGGCTCATTTCCATTGTTATTGTTCATATTCTCCGCGTTTACAAAAATAAAACTGGTCACTATTAGAAATTTCTGATTGAACTAGTTTCATTAAGAAGTACTTCGAAAGTAAAACTTTGTTTGCTAAGCAAAATTTTGGAGCATCACCTGGAGCCGAGAGATTGGACTTCGGATCGTGGACTTGACTATAAGACGAGCTACTAGTCAAATTTTGCATGGATAGACTGGTACAATCGCTATGCCGAAAATCGGGTTCAGTGATGATAATTTTGGGAAGTAGAGGTGAAGGGAACGGCCCTAACATCCGACGGCAATCTAGACTTATGGATCTTCGACCCCAAACCGTTTTAGCAAAAATAGAAACAGCGGATCATCTATCAATAACGGAATAGTTGACATTGTGTCAAATAACAGCATCCATGTATGTATGTATGTATGAAAGCACAAGCCTGATCCAGGCGAAGTGACGTACAGTCATGGACTGCACGTAGGCTAACATAATGCCAGCTTTCCCAAGCCGAGACAAATATGAGAAAGAAAATAGAACAGGTAATTTATTACCATAAAGGTTCACGCCAACGAAATACTTCGTACTCCAATAAGATTCAGATCAGAAAATATATGTGGCTCAGATAATAATAAAAAATATACAATGCAATCGTATTTACAAACAGGATGAAATTGAGCGCATATACTTGAGGTGTGTTCACAATTCATGGTGAGGGATAGGTATAGTGCGGTTCACACAGGTGGGTCGTTGAATGCCAAAAGAACCAAATTTTCCGGAGTTACGTTGGCAGGAACATAGTTCAAAAGTTCAGCGTGGGCAAAGCGCAACTCTTCCTTCACGTAGTTCAACCGACCCAAGTCAATCAGAAGCTTACACAAACGGCCGATGACTGTTCGCTGATGGTTTGTCCAACTGATTTGGGGTTTAGAATATTATGGGAAGGTAATTGAAAACTTTAATTAAAAAGCAATCGATTGGAAAATGTTTGGGACCGATCGTGTATCCAATCAAATTTCTTTGCATTTAATTAAAAAGGTTTTCATGATTAAGGCTGATTTAAGATAAGCGAAGGGTACGAATATACATGTGAATAAACAATTTCACAAACCATAATATGCTTCAGAAACAAACACACAAAGAGACAAAATATATTTGTACCCAAGTGCCAATTCCACTTTAAAATTATCAGATAGCACATGATACTACAACCAGATTTCAGATGGATATATATATATATGGATTTGATGATTACTAAATTAAACAAAGAAAAAACAGCAAAATGCGTTGCGAAAATTATCCGATAAAAGTGATTGCATCATAAACGAAAATAAACTATCAACTAGTGTTTAGAAGGTTCGAAACCCCTTTATCTCAAACATCGAAAAACAGGGTAAGGCTTTGATTGAATAAACAAACGCAACGGATGGTAGAGTGACACCTACTTGAAGAAATCAACTTTGTCGTCCTCAGAAAGTGTTTCGTCCCTGTCGTTCTGTTGCTCTCCATCATCATGCTTACCAGCTTCGTTCGAGCGCCGGAATCCACAGGTTGCCCAACTCGTTAAACGAGTGGCGATCTGAAACTCGCGGCGGGTCAGCTCTGCATTGGATTCCAACCATTGACGCCCGGTGGATTCTTCCCAAGTACAACGATGGTGACAGCAAAGAGCGATTAAAATCCCCTGAAAGCTGATTTGTGGAAAATAAGTAATCGATGCTGATTTTCGTGAAACGAAAGAAGATTGGACAAGAAATATGTGCAGAACCATTTAAATCAAAAAGAGGATTGAATAACTAGACACCGAACAGCTTATAACCACGCTAAAATATCCAATAAAAACAAAGTATAAGTAAATGTCATATAGAACAGTTGGAAAACGGCGCTATGAAATCAGTAGCCAAATCGATGCCAAGGAATGAAGATATTTGTTTGCATGTGGTTAGATTTTGAGACATTAAGTGAAAACACGTGACTTGAACCGGTACAATTATGGCAACGCTACCCTGGTAATGAGATGAAGATAATTGCTCGTTAAAACTAGTCTGTGCTATTTCAGTCTTTTTGTCAAACTCGGGACAATGAGACAATGATCAAAGATCAGAATCAAGATTCCGCTTCACCAAACACGGCTCGTGTTCTCATCAAAAGAATTTTGGAAGCAACTGTTTACTCTCGCGTTTGCATGACACAAAGGAAATAAACCATGAGAATTGATGTGGGGTTCAATCAAGACAGAGATAACTGAAGTTATTTAATTGAAGTAACTCAGTTCAATAAAAACGCTACCACTCGGCATATTTAAGTAAACTCTAGGCAGTGATAATAAATGTAGCCCATTCTCATTAGGCTTGTAGCACGCAAGGTTCGATCTATGTATGTATGTATGGATGTATGAAATCACAAGCCAGATAATCGCAAAGTACCGCAGAGTCAAAGGCTGCACGTGGGCTAAGATATAGTCAGATTGCATAGGCTTAGACAGATATGAGAAAGACAATACAAGGGGGAATAGTAGTGAAACTTCAACGCGTTGCCGCATACAGTTCATTACCGGTGGTTAATTAAAATAGCATGGTGTTCGCCGCACAGCACAGAAGTACTGCATGATTGCACATATGAGCATAGACTGCGCTTTGATACTGTTAGGTTGCCTAAAATTTAAGTAATCTTAAGAAAAGAATAACATCAGCGAGAAGGCACAATGTTCGTGATTAAAAGTCATAACCTGTGGTCATCGCTTCAGCCAGACTTTAAATGTAAAATACAAAATTACAGTATAATTACGTATCCGGAGATAAACATACAAATAAATGAATTACGTACCGAATGCCTTGAGAAAGCTCTGGGGTCAAGCTTCGCTTGACACACCGCAAAGTCAAATCTGTTGAGTAAATAAATTCCCATAAGAGAAACGCTGTGATTACGGTAATTGGTGCGAAAAATCATAGTGTAAAATTACCCAAAATATAGAAACGAAACAACGAGAGTGCGATTCAAGGTTTCCGTGAAAAATCAGGTTTTTGATACAGGTGTTAGTTTGTTGATGCGGAAACTGAATGTAAGTTTGCATGCTTAGAATGAACTACAATGTAAGCTACGACAGCCTGTCACGGGCAAGTACGAAGTATTGAATCACAAGCACAGAGACTGGTAAAGGGCACGCAGATACAAACAGCACGTGGGCTAAGGTACTATCCTGTATTCTAGACCTCGAAAGATCCAAGGGAAAGGGATGGCAAGCGAGTCTGGGGGATTTTCGTGCGCCGTTCATGTCCGGTGGCAATCAAATTAGCGTAGCGTGATCCATGCAGCAATAATGCACGTTTTCACAGTGGCGCACTACCGATACCGTGATGAGGCAGAGAATATCTAAGCGACATCAAACGGACAAAACTAGCTAGAGGCTTTATCGGGGAACCAATAGTAGCTTTCGAACCTGCAAAGGGAAACATTTCATAACTGGTTATAAAGATTATTTTGCCTCAGTGCACAAAAGCGAAACCGTTTTAGTGATGGAGATATGAATTTATCATGAAAACGTAACCCAAACTACATTTTTTGCTCACAAAGCCACCAAGCGTCAGCCAACTTACCAGTTGCATCACCGCAAAGATGCTTTGCGACCGCAACGACAGGATTGCTCGGACAATTTTTCGTAATGTACTGTTCTGAAAAAAAGGACGTCGAGCGTGATGGGAAAGTTGTGTCTGTATTACGATGGAGAGATGATTTTGCTATTACCGTACTATTGTAAAAGAAAACGAATGCACCTGCCGGGTAAAATAATCAAATAAGTGCTCACAAAAGAGCCACTCAAGTGATTTAAAGTATACAACAGATGATGATAAGTAAGGCATTCAACTACGCAGAATCATGCCACATCAGTCGAACGGCAGGTGCGTCATTCAATATAAAAAAGCTAATTCCCGAATTGCTTTCTAGAATAGCAAACATTGTTTACGACCAAAATCTGCACATGTGCGGTGCTGTGCGATTAACATTGGTTGAATTGATTTTCCATGGGTAGTGAGCTGCATGCGGAAACACGTTAGAGTCTCACTGCTATTATTAATTACATCTTATATCTAACTAGGCTTGGACAATCTGTCAGTATCTTAGCCAATATGCAGTCTATGGCTGTGCAGCACCCAGCCTGTATCAGGATTGTGATTTCGTGAATGCATACATACAAACATGTTGTTGTAGTTGGCCCCCCTCGGTTGATGTCGACCATGGATGTACATCCCAATCGCATGAATTTTTCATGTTCCACAGCTTTTCGAATGGCTAAATAGTCCGATTCGGGAGTATCAATCTCTCCCGCAGCGCTCGCAGCGATAGGCAGAACTCGGCCAACCGACGTCAGTTGCACGCCGGCGGCGTGATCTGTGTTCAGCAGCTAAGAGCTGTATCTGCTCCTCCCCAGTTTTTGCAGATGCCGCTTTACACACAATGCCTCCACGGGATCGTCAAGAGCAACGCTTTTACAATCGCAGGGGTCAATGCCAAGAGCTTTCTTAGCTCTTTTGCATTTAACCTTGTTCGTTCAACCGATTTCCACCTCCGTATGCGTTTTCTCGCATTATTGTAAACAGTCACATAATCTATATATTAGTTAATATAGTATATATAATATATATTATATAATATACACACACATATGGTGTAGAATAGCTTATCAGCCAACTTTCCTAGGGTTAGTGGTGACAGACAGGATTGTCCGATTTCTCTATTTTTGTTCAATTTTGTAATTGACGCTATAATGGATGCATCCAATGCAGGCGTACCAACACCGGGCACCCAGATAAGCAGCGATAAGAAACTTTTTTATTTAGAATATGCCAACGACGTAGTTCTACTCTTCAATTCCTATAGGGATGCTCAGTCTACTTCGGACCGACTATGTAGTATCATACCATCCTTCGGTATGCGCTTTGCACCTTCCATCGCGCTGAGACTGGACCCCATCGCGCTGAGACTGGACCATCGCGCTGAGACTGGACCTTAACGTGGTGCGATGGTTTGTGTACCTCCGTGACCCATTCAGCTATACTGGGTTGTCCTTTGGGCACAAGCAGAGCTACTCATACCAGGAAGATCGATGAATACACGCCAGATGAACACAGTCTTAGCCCACTGCCTTGTGGGTAAGGCGCTTTAGGAGAACCCTAATGTTTCTCCTGTCTACGCACGGGCGACCTATTAGTACCCCAGTCCACATAATATCATGGCAATCATAAATAAATCCAATTGCATAGTGCATCGGCCGTTGCGCACGATAAATCAGCTGACCTTACCTGCTGCATATAACAGGGTGGTTAAACAAAAACAAGCTACCGCTGGTCTTATTCTTCAGTCTTTTTCTGCCTCTTACCCGCTTTACTTTGTAACATTTAGCATCCAGTGTGACAAGCGGTCGAGCTGAACTTTTTCGAAGCTTAACATATCCTAAAACCAAAATTCCTTTTGCAAACCCGCACACGTCAGCATACATAGGTGCCATGAATGTACGAAACCTAGGCTATGAAGTCAGCAAGCTGCTCTTGCAGACATTTGTTGCTTGTCAGAGACTAGACTTTATGACCCCCTACGATACTTAAATTGACTGTACCAACTGTTTCCAACGGGTACTTTTTGCGTTGCTCAAGTAATTTCTTTGATTCCTCTTCAGTCCAAGCGGGTGTAGGTGTAGTCCTGAGTTCGCGTACAGAAAGTTCACTGTTAGCCACGATTTATGTAAGACTAGCTACTCCTATCAACAATACTTCCCGAACTCAAAGTAAGCGCTACTTGTTCCGGCTGCTTGTGGCCACGTATGCTCCAACTAATAGTAGCACTGATGACAGCAACAATATCTTCTACAACGAACTCTACACCGTTCTGAGGCACAAAGAGTTCAGCTATCTTTCATTTTGCTGGTGATATGAAGCTCAACTTGGTCGCTTAGATGTTACTGAGTCACAACTCGATGGTTCATTCAGTCTCGATGCTCAGCTGACAGACAATGGTGAACGCTTTCTTCACCTATGTACACATCACAGACTTTACTAGTAGCACTTCGTTTATGCATAAAAATCGGCAATGTGCAACTTGGCGTCCACCCAACGATGATCAGCCAAGGACCTAAATTGGCCATCTCGTCATCAGCGCTAGATGGGGAGGCTGTATTGAGGACTGTCGCGCCTTCTGGAACACTTGCATAGATTCTCATCACACGCACTTACGATAAAGATCTACATTAAAATTCTCAGGTTTAAAGACAGTCATATTTAAGAGCATAGCCTTTAAGAATCTTTCGGATCCTACTATTCTGCAAGTTGATCGCGGCGGCTTAGTAGATAATCTTTATACTGCGGTGACCGAAAATATAACACCGAAGTGGAATTCGATTGCTAATGTAATACATGATGGCACGGAGTCGGCATGTGGCAGTTCTAAATTTAGCAGGAGGTCCCACTGGATCGACCTAGGCTACCCTTCTATTACTAGAAGAAAGGCAAAGGATTCCGTCTGGTTCGCAATATAATACAGATAGGGAAACGTGTTGGCTATAAAAAGTTGAGGAAACGTCCGGAGAGTTGCAATATTCTCTTAAGCACACTAGTTGACCTTTTCCGTCAGGTAATTAACGGAGGATGTGCCGATCACATATTCACTCTTTGGCAAGCCCTAGAACATCGCAACGTTTAAAGGCAGTCCACTGTAGCGATCTATTTCTGGATGCTTTTGATTCGGTCCATAGGAACACATTTTTTAATATCGTAATACACAAAGTTGGTTTGGTCACGTCTACAGAAAGGAAAATAGCCGTATTCCAAAGATCTACTCTATGGTGAGTTGAAATCAGTAAGTCGAAAATTGGGCAGACTGCACTTGCGGTACAAAGACGTTTGCAAAAGAGATACGAAAATTCTTGAGATTGACCCCGCGAGTTGCAAAGAACTTGCTCTTGACCGCTTACTTTGAAGGGATTATGTGAAACTTCGTCTGCAAGCTGCGAAGAAGCAGATACAGCTCTTAGCTGCTGAACTCAAATTACACCACCGGTGTGCGACCGGTGCCGATTGACCGAGTTCTGCCTATCTCTGCTAGCGCTACTGGAGAGATTGCTCCTCCCGAATCGGACTGTTTAGTAATTAGAAAAGATGTAGGGCATGAAACAACCATGCGATTGTGATGTACATCCATGTTCGAGATAGAGCTAAGAGGCCAACAACGACACAAAGGTGTGCCGCAAAAGTAAGTGAACATATTTCGGGGATCGTTATTCCAATATTTCTTGGCGCGTTGGGGTGTAGAATAGCTTATCAGCCAACTTTCCTAGGGTTAGTGGTGACAGACAGGATTGTCCGATTTCTCTATTTTTGTTCAATTTTGTAATTGACGCTATAATGGATGCATCCAATGCAGGCGTACCAACACCGGGCACCCAGATAAGCAGCGATAAGAAACTTTTTTATTTAGAATATGCCAACGACGTAGTTCTACTCTTCAATTCCTATAGGGATGCTCAGTCTACTTCGGACCGACTATGTAGTATCATACCATCCTTCGGTATGCGCTTTGCACCTTCTAAGTGCAAAGTTCTGTTACAGGAACGATTGATCGATCGATCGATCGATCTGTTCGAAACAACGCCAACCCACAAAAATGATAAACTTGCGACTGTTGACTGTTTTACCTATTTTTGGTAGTTGTGTTACTAGCAACGCGTGCTTAGATGAGAAGAGTTCAGTTCGCATTTCTAGAGAAACGGTATTATTTCGTAAATTGGGTCATCTATGACGTCTAAGAGCCCTGTCTCTAAAGCTCAAGGGCAGACTCTGTAAGACTAAAGTTCGTGTGGTTTAGCTGTATGGATGTGAAAACTGGACACTGAGAAAATAAGAACTAAGACGTTCACATGTATTCGACAATCGCTGTCTCCTCACATTCGCGGCACCATCTGATGCCTAGCACAACTATCTGTGATAGAATCTTTGGTAGCGACGAAGCTATCGTAAAACAAGTTAACGTGCACAGACTTCGTTGGTTATGCCACGAATTGCGAATGGTAAATCATCGCTTTCCTAACGCGGTTTTGTTTTCCGCTACTAACTCGGACTGGCACCGATGTAAGGGTGGTCAGACACTGATTTGGCTCAAGCAGATGAAGGGTTTGATGATAAAAATAGCTTCTGTTGGCGAGAACCGTCTCCCAGGTTGGGGTCCAACAGATCAAAATTCCCAGTGCTTCTCGGAGTGTTTGATTAATCTCGTATGTTTCAAGTGAAGTGGCGAGGAAAGCATGTTAGTATGCGAAATTGCGACGCAGCAACAGCATATGTTTGATTTGAGGTGTAAGCAGCTCATCCCAGTGTGTCTGTGCTTACCCCTCATCTTCAGCAGCAATTTATGTCCCCCCGTTTCCCATCTGTCTAGAATTTATACCATGTCACGGTAGTATGGCAGCTAAGCACTTGGTACTTGTTATCGGTGTAATGCTGCCCATAACAATAAAAATAATATAATAATAATAATAATATTAAGAATAATAAAAATAATAATAATAATAATAATAATAATAATAATAATAATAATAATAATAATAATAATAATAATAATAATAATAATAATAATAATAATAATAGTAATAATAATAATAATAATAATAATAATAATAATAATAATAATAATAATAATAATAATAATAATACTACTAATAATAATAATAATAATAATAATAATAATAATAATAATAATAATAATAATAATAATAATAATAATAATAATAATAATAATAATAATAATAATAATAATAATAATAATAATAATAATAATAATAATAATAATAAGTGGGAATAATCCCAAAGGAGCGTCAACTTAATTGTCATCGTACTTAAATTCTAGTCGGTAAACCGGGGTCGAACCAAAGCTGGTAAAGTAAACCACACAACATATTTTGATTGTGGGATGGGAACAAATTTGAATGTGTGCATGAAGCACTTAGATGGGTAGAGTCTGTTTTAAGGGAGAAGAATTAATTGCCGAAAATGGGTTGCGACACAAGGATGGAGGTTTGCCTAAGCTATAACGTTAACACAAAGCAACTGTACCCAACGAAACTCAATTATTCATGCGACGGCACACAAGAGGTGATATGAATGGAAAAATGGAAACTTGTCATAGGTTAGCGGGAACGTAAATTTTTTGCAGGTACACATATCTGAAATGAAGTGAAAAACTTACTAAGATCCAAACAAGCAATATCCATGCGCAGACGGACGAAATTGCCATCTTCTCTATGTCTGGCATCAAACTATCCAATCGTTCGAGCATAAAAAGGACACATGGTAAACACGAATAACAACTTTGAAGAAAATCAGAATATAGAAAAAAACAAACTGTTCACGAGAATTGAATCGCTTAAAGAGCCAAGAAATTTAAAACTAACCTTATACCGAACACTTTGCTGATCAACTAGAAAGAACATAGTCCGAGAAGCGTGGAAAGACAACGGAGGATCACGACACTTTTCACAAAGCGATTGATGAATCCAGTGAGAGAGCCCACCCTTGCCAGCACCGAACTCCACATAGATAAAATTCGGAGAAAGCAGATGGGCTGTGTGCAGCAGATCAACAAGACGAAGGTTCTGATAAACATGACGCTCTGCGCCGCGACTTTCAGGTGGAGTGTTGTTGTTTGCTACTGGACGGCGAACAAAGAACCGCATTACGGATGCCAATGAGGATAGTGAAAGTAATTGTTAAATAACATACCGGTACCGTGATTGAATGACGGATGAACTTCGGAGACTGTTTTCTTATGATTAAATGTCTCATTTGGCAAATCACCACAAGACAGCGAATTACCGACTATTTGAAGAACTGCTTCACAGTCATTTTCCGACAAGTACCGAAATAAGTCGAAATCTTTTTAAAGAAGGTGAAAGTATGACAGAGAGAGTTGATTTTTCAACAAAATAAATAGTTAAACCTCATCAATTAGAGCATACGATCCGGAAGGTTGACCTCTATTCTGATATTAAATTAGACAAGTTAGATTTCACTTAAAATCCATAGTTTCATGCATTTCCATCACGTCCAACCCAAGATCGTTTTTTTGTAGTTTGCAATCATCAGGTAGGATAGTACAATCAAGATACCCATGGAGAAACGGTAAACAAGATGTGAACTTGTAAGTCAATGTTGGGTGAAGCTGGTATGACCAACCTGTTCAATCGCATGTGCCCAAATATATATTTAGATGGGTTTGCGCAACAAATCCGCATTCGCAGGCATGAACAGTACAATCAGGATCTACATGTCTTCAAACAGTGGAGAAACGGTCAGCAAAGTTTGAACTTTGAAGCCCTGTCGGATTTCAATTTATTAGGTTTCACGAATACGACCAAAATTGTACCGCATAAATAATTACTCCCATAACATTTTATAACTTGGACAAAATAGAACAAAAATAGAACAGTTTGAATAGTTGAACAAGTTTCCCTCAAAAAAAACATTTTACAACCTCAATTACGATAAAATTACCTTTTGCTATCTGGATCAGCTTTTTGACAAAATCACAGACCTCATGAGAAATAGACCTCAACGAAGGAAGTGGATCTGCTGAAATCGCTGTTTCACATGCTGAATTAATCCTTAGAGTTGGAGTCTTCAGTGTACTAAAAAACCTGATTGCGTACTTTGCATTTCTCCGGGTTGTCTGGGCAAATTCGCATATGTTTTTCCAGTTTAGATGAATATATCGTGCTTTAGAGTTTCGGTTAGGTAGGAAATTACTTACTGGAAAGAATTGAATGGGCAGATGGTTCTTTGGTGTTCCATAGATTCCTAATAGTGCTAAAACACGGGTGAATAACCTTACCACAGTCGACATGTGATGCACGCAATATTTAGACGATGGTATGGCAGCGAAACGGCAAAAACGCTTCTTGTGTGGCAAAAAGAAAACGCACTTTTGTGTTTCTTCCATGGTAAGAAATACAGGTGATTTGGAGTAAGATAATCAAAATGTGGCGATTTGATAGATGAAAGCCTGGAACAAATAGAAACCACCTATACTCGACTGATAGAGCGACGATGAAAAATCACACACCAAGCCATTAAAAACGAATTTTTAATGCTGCAATACGCCAACAAATGCTTCAAAAAATATTATCAGGGTCTCATAACTAGTTCAACAATCCGTATATTCAAAATGAAATCAAATTATGACGGACAGATCGGTTAATGGATTTTCAATCTGCATTCATGACAGTGGACGCTCTTCCATTCCACATATGAAACGCTATCACTATTTGCTTGTGCCAACCGAAACATAGACAATGCAATTCAGTATTTTTCCGACTATTGTCTATACCGATTTTACCAACTGCCGCGGTATTCATGCATGTGTAATTGTGCAGTACATCTTTACCGTACATGCAACATAGTTCTAAATTTATTCAACAAAGATACTGAGCTGCATTCGGAAATAGGCTGGAGTTTCACTGCCATTTTCTCAGTTTTTACATCTGTCTAGGCATTGAGAACATGAGGTCATTTCAGCCGATGTGCAGTTTCGGATTGAGGCCTGTGATCTCAGAGATCATATATGTGTTGCGGTGAAACCTTGGTCTTTTCTGGCGACTTTCGTTTCGGTTGCACTTGTGATAGTCAGTTAGAAAAATGACATCTCAAACTTTTGTGCATCTTAGGAGTGCATTAAATTCGTATTAGCTGCCTTTCCGGTGGCCATATCAACATTTATATGAATCATGCCGTTTAAGACAGTTACTAAACCTCACATCTTCAGGAAACTATTGTACTTGATCATAGTTTCGCGGATATCATTTATCGATAAGTACGTACTGTCTCCGGAGATGTTAAGTGACCCTTAAACCATATCTGCGTGGGACATGATAGTCATATGAACGGTGTATATTACCTTTCACCAGCCCACTAACCATCATCATCATAGACAGCATTACACCGGTAACAAGTACCAAATGCTTAACTGCCATACAACCATGACATTTAGTATATATCCTAAAGAATGTTATGTTATGTATGTATATATTATGAAATCACAAGCCAAATTCCATGCAAAGTGCCCCCGTACAGTCAGAGACTGCCGTGGGTGCTATATACTGTCAGGTTGGCCAAGGGGGGAAATAGAAATGGTAGTGAGACTCGAGCGTGTATTCGCATGCAGCTCACTACCGTTGACCAAACAATTTAGCACGATGTTAGCTGCACAGCACAAAAATGCTGCACGATTGCACATCCGTGCAGGCGCAGGCCTAGACAGATACGAGGGGGGAAAAGAAATGGTAGTGAGACTCCAGTGTTTCAGCATGAAGCATACTACCGTTGACCAAAATATATGGGGAAGGGTGGGACCTTAAAAGCAACTGAACCTATAAAAGATTGGACACAGACCCAATGGGATGAGGTGCCTACACCTCGAATAAAACATGCATTCAAGCAAGTGTTGTGAACGAGTAGAGCGACATCAGCATGACAGCTTCCTTGCGGCTTTCACTGTCACGCCACTTCACTTGACAACAGAGATTAACCAACCACTCCAGAAACGGGCTACAACCAGGCCGTCTACTGAACACTATTTTGGGCCATATCGCTAAGCCACTGTGAAATTTTTCATCTTTTTGGACCCCAACCCGGAAGAGGATTCGCACCAACCACAGCTATTACGTCAAATCATTTGCTTGAAGCCAAGTCAGAGTCCGGTCACTCTTGCAACGAGCCATTCCGGTAGTTTGGAGTGCGAACGAAACCTGCGTTAGGAAAACCATGATTACCCGTTTCGCAATCGTGGCCTAAACCAGAGAAGTCCTATGCACGTTTCCATTGTTTCTCTATATCGATGCCAAAGATTCAATTACGGATACTTCCGTTACGTATACATTAGTGCCTGTAACTCCTGCGATGGTGCGGAGACAACGATTGTCGAAGACTTGCAGACGTCTTAATTCTTCTTTTCTCTATGTCAACGTTTCACCCGTACAGTAAAACCGCGTGTACGGTAGCCGTATAGACTCTACCCTTGAGCTTTAGAGATAAACCTGTTTGACGCCACAGATGACCTAAGTTACGAAAAGCTATCGTAGCTCTGGTAATGCGAGCTGAGAACTCCTAATTTAAACAAGCGTTGCTAATAATGCAACTACCCAAATAGGTAAAACAGTCTACAATCGCAAGTTCCTCACTATTGAGGCTGAGCGCTGTTTTGATCAACTTAATATCCTGTAGCAGAACTTTGCACTTGGAAGGTGAAAAGCGCATACCGAAGGATGGTATGATACTATAAAGTCGACCAAAGTACACTGAGCACCCGCTTAGGAATCGAAGAGTAAAACTACATCGTCAACATAACTAAATCAACAAATTTCTTATTCGCTGCCTATCTGAATGCCCGGTGTCGGTACGCCTGCATTACATGCATCCATTATAGCGTCTATTACAAAATGAACAAAAATGGAGAAATCGGACGCCCTTGTCGGACATCTCTAATCGTAGGAAAGTTGGATGATTTACTCTTGTACATACTAACGCGCCCAGAACAATAAGGATAAAGGCCCCGAAATATGTTAACGGACTTTTGCAGGACATCGTTGAGTAATAAGGTATCAAATAATCCGTTCGTATCGACCGGAATAAAAGCACCCTTAAAATCAAGAAAGATCGCTAAAGTGGGCTGCCTATAGGCGTTGCGATGTTCTAGAGCCTGCCAAAGAGTGAATATGTGATCGGCACATCCTCCGATAGGACGAAATCCTGCTTGCTCTTCAAGAATCTGTGATTTTCTGTGTAATAATAGGCACCGAAGACATACTCAACCAAGAAGGCGGGTAATGACAGGCGAAAGGCTTATTCCCCTGTGGTTGGAGCATGAAGTACACACACTTTTTTGAAAGTAAGCATGATTATAGATTCTCCCCAACATTGGGGAATAGTTTCCATCCCTGACGAAAAAGGTCAACTAAAGTGCTTAATAGAATATCGCAACCGTCTTTGAATAGAACCGCTTAGAGATGACTGTCTTTGGACGCCAAGTTGCACACTGCCGCTTTATCTGCCTAAACAAAGTGCTGCAAATAAATAGTCGGTGATATGCATATATGTGGAGAAAGCGTTCACCGATATCTGTCCGTTGCGCATCGAGATTGAATGAACAACCGAGTTGTCATTCAGTAACACCTAGGCGACCAAGTTGAGCATTCAAATATTTAACAGGAATAATGATATCCCAAAGTTACCTTCCTGCACACGAACTTGGAACTATATCTACGCCCGCTTGGCCAAAAGAGGAAGCAAAAGATACACCTGAGCGGCGCAAAAATTACCTGTTGGAAAGAGTTGGTGAAGGATAAGAATTAAAAAGCGGGTAAGGGACAGAAAAAGATTTAATATTATTATTAAAGGCTGTATGCAGCAGGTAAGACGACTCCATTTATCGCGCGCGACGGCCGATGTACTATGGAATTGGATTTGTGATTGTCATGGTGGTATGTAGGCTGAGGTACTACCAGGTCTTCCATGCCTAGACAGGAGAAAAATTTGGGTTCTCGACCAAAGCCTTTGGCTAAAGAGCCTTAATCACAAGGCAGTGGGCTGAGACCGAGTTCGTCTGACCTCTATCCATCGACCTTCTTGGTATGAGTAACTCTGCTTGTGCCCAAAGGACACAACTCAGTATAGCTCGATTCGTCTTGGAGGTACACAAACAATCACACCACGGTAACGTCCAGTCTCCACGCGATGGCACCGGCTACTACCAACGATGATTCACCTATGTGCATATTTTTAATCAACTAGCGGTAAAACACCTGCAGAATCGGCATTCCTGTGAGGCATTTTCGGGTTCATTCGATGATAAAAGTTCAAGAATAGGATGCTATCGCGGTAACAGGGCGCGGATAAGATCGTTTGCTTTAGATTTCGCATAAATACATTGCTTTTTAGAGGTAACGGCTAAACCAGATCTTCATATGAGGTTGTTTTGAACATGCATGGGCAAGGTAACGAATATCGTGCTTTTAAGACAGGCATCAATGTTTAATCTGTTATCCTACCGTTTCATAGATTAGTTAGTTCTATCGATACAAATTTGAAAATTTGAATCTCAAAAACTACCAATGGAAAATTAAAGGCAGAAAGTCGTCATTAGAGAAGGCAGAAACTTTGATAGAAAGTCAATTTATCCTATATGTTGCAAAGAACAATCTCTTGACATGTCTTTCTAGGTCTGGGTAACTTGATAGTATCTGAGTACATGTGCAGTATCTGACTGTGAGGCGCTTTGTCTGGATCAGACTTGTGATTTCACACACACCATTTCAATAATTAGTGCATATGTGTGTGTACAAAACATAAGCATAGTGCTAAATAAAACAGCGTGCGATCACAGACGTTCAGAACTGAAGTGTTCCACAAAACATCTCTTTATTGTCTACGCTAATTGTTTCGCGTTAAAAGTGCCTAATGATAGTCTCGTTGACATTAAATCATCATCATCATGAAGCGAAAATTTCGAACTAGACAAAGTGCCATGCAACATAAAGCAGGAAAATCAGATAAGCAAACACCTAAAAAATAAAACGCGCAAGCAGAATATACAAATAAAAACTAACACATAATACAATGATATATATAAACAATGCTGACGTCGGGCAATGCTGCGCTGTTCATTAGTATGTGTGAAATCACAAGCCTGATCTAGACAAAGTGCCGCACAGTCCAACACTGCACGTGGGTTAAGATACTGTCAGGTTGCCGAGGCCTAGACAGACATGGTAAAGGAAAATAGCAATGGCAGTCAGACTCCAGCGTGTATTTGCGTACAACTCACTACCAGTGGCAAATCAATATAGCACGGTGTTATCTGCACAGCACAGAAGTGCTGCACGATCGCACATCCGTGCTGTTCATTAGACTGCAAATGAACTATTCTGACGTTGAATGTGTGCAACCGTGCTGTACTTCAGCACAACATAACACTGTGCCAAATCGATTGTCACTAGTAACGAGCTTCACGAGGTAACACGATACAGTCTCACAGCCTTTAACCTAGTTATATCTCTCTATGCCTGGGCAACCCGAGTAACTCAATCCAGGTAAAGTCTGATAGCGCGGCCTAGCTCCGGGCTTGTGATTTGACACTGTCAGGTTGCGCAAGCTAGGAAACGATTTTGGAAAGCGAAACTAAAAACAAGGTTCGCTGCACACTCCGTTGCAGATCTGTATCAGTGGCAAGCGAGTGAGTTTATTAGTTCTCGGTTCACGATGATCAATGTAAAAACCTGATTTACAGTGGAAGTTGTGATTCAAAATTTCCATCGAAAGTAGATCGACATAGAGATCGACCCACGAGACATCAATAGAGTTAGTTAATTATCTACGAAAAGTTTGCTGAGAAAGCAAATAAAAAATAAAACCATATATTTGCATGTGTTGAATACAAAGTTGCTCCATAAATACTAATAAGAAGCAATACAATTCAGGATAATTGAGAAGCATCACTCATTAAATTTTCTAAAGGAGAACCATATTCTTCAATAAACGATTTATAATAAACGGGGTGCGCCCTTAAGCAGCCCATCAGTTCATGGTGAATGCGTTTGAACAACACGCGGTTTTCTTCTTGTTCGAAGGCATCTTCATTTTTCAAGAAGCGGTCAATGTTCAGTAAAAAGTTTCGGAAGAAGTAACCACAAGGACCAGTGACGTAAGCGCTGACACATGAGCAATGCCAATTAAATGTGCCAGATGGCGTTCGAAATCCGGGTTTCGCATACTTTTTGTCGATGTCATAATAATCCTGCAAACCGAGGGGCGAACGTGCCTCATCTCGATCAAGAAAAGTAACTGAGTGACGGTCTGTCATTTTGAATACTAAAATGGGAACAAAAATAGAATCTATATAAATGCTATTATAAACAGGAAGTCAAATCGGAAAGTAAAATAGTTATCCATTTAAAGTCACAACGGAAATGTTATCCCAATGGCAAACACCAATATTCTACTGCAGGTATAGAGATAAAAATAAGAATTAATATTAACCATTGTACGACAAATGATATAAATACCCATTATTTTCACAGAAATCGCGATGTCCCGATTTTGAAACTCGAAGCAATCAATGATTCTCTCCAAGAAATCGAAGAGCTTTCGTTAGCTCATATGTTGGCGAACAGCGCTTGAAGTTCGAAAAGCGAAGTTCGGTCATGGGGTAGGGTGTTACGTATTCTCAAAATCCGTGGGTGAATGCTAGTTAAACAGTACCTCAAAATGGTCTACCCATCTCTCCATGGACTGTGCATGTTAAACAATGACGAACCATCTACCTCGCGTAGCACCTAACTGATGCCTAATATTCCGCTGCCAGTACTTCTGATGAGTTGGAATTTTTTTTATGAAATTTCCTAAGGCCACCGCAGATTCCGTTCCCGTAACCTGAGAACTAAACCTAAATTCCCGGTCAGTTCTCAAACTGGCAACCAGTTTGAACTTGATAAGCCTTCGTGGCGCACCATGTATGCCATCAGCATAAAGCAACCAAAGTTGGTCCAACAGTTGGAGAGAAGTCATGGAAACCCAATGGTTAGCTACATAGGGAGTAAGCCCAAAACTATTTAACGCGGCTATTTTCAAGAAGTATATCCCAATCTATTGTTCGTCGATATTATTTTTGTGAATAACAGGAAGATGAAAAGCTTAAAATGGCCTGAAATTCCCTGAAAAAAGGGGTTCACTTAGCCTGTTCAAATTCAGCTGCCTTTAAAACTTTCTGTGTAATTTTACACACTCACTCACCACGAGTATCTGATAGTGATATGGTCGATTTGCGTGGATGAGGCCGCCGGCAGAAATTTCCAGGTGAAACAGTGACATTTGGAATAGTGGTAGTGCTGGCAAGAAAAAGCATGTACTCTGAGCACAAATCAAGCAGTCTTTCTTCATTTTTGATCATGATGGCTATCGAGACCATTCCGTAATGCCAATGTGCTTAAATATCGAGCAGTTGCCCACGGCAACATAAAGTGAGAAAGTTTGCCATAATCTTAGATTTTGATTCATCTGTAGTGCATTCAGTAACATCGTCGTCGATCAAAAACGAAATGATATCTTGTATTTTTGAACATTTGTTCACATAAGCGTCAACGTTTTGATTTGTATTTCAGAAATTTCCAGAAGAGATGTATCAAAGTTTCTTTTCCTATCCCTATAAATCTTCGTAACCTTATTTAGAAATATTCAATATGATTCATAATTAGCTGGTGTGGGTTTTAATTTGGAGACAATCTACAACCTCTTTCTTTTATTTATCATTATTTTTCGACGTTGTTGAGCGCACATGGTGCTTCTTTTCGGAACTTAATTCGCATAAATTTTTAAAGATTGTCGTAGGTTGTTGAACAAGTTTAATTGAGATTTAAGTTTTCTACACCACACGTTTGTATAGCAGCTGCGTTTTTAACGGCATTGAAATCATCCTTTAATGGGTTAGGGAGAAGCTTATGCGTAACGTTCTGTTTGGGAGAACGCATGAGAGCTAAACTTACCGCACGATCACTGAAGTGGAGGGGCTGCAGCTGTTTCATGTCATATACTGCGTTTATATGGACATAAAATGAGATACTAACAATAGGAATTGTGATATATATTGGCGGTTCACGTCTGACACTTGTGAAATGATTTTTTCTTTACTATGAAATCCAGAAGCGAAAAAGAAAACTAAGCACAAGATTTACAGCTTGAAGTAGGCGTGTACGTATTCGGCAAGGTACATTACCCCTTTGGCTGCTAAATGTGCTTCCAAAATAAGCTCATCTAAGCACTATCAATGATTTTCCACTAGAATAAGTTCAACTTGCGCAGGGCTCTTTCTGTTATTTCTGGCCCATCACTTAATATTCTTAAAGAACGAATTGACCTCCATTCTTATCACACCATACGCAATTCTTAACTATGCTTTTATCGCGATTGTAATCTTTGTGGTGCTGCACCAGATCTCTACCTCTTTCGTTATCCGTCTCAACCAATATGGAGCACGTTTCTCTTCGACCACTTTGTTGAACAACACAAACTTACTCGGACCAAATCTCTTAAATATACTGTGGTTATTCCATTAGGTTTTCAGCTTTTTCCCACAATATAACATTGTTTATGGACGATTGAAGCTGACTAAAAACAAATCACGCGTCCATATTTCTTTCGACGGCACGCCGTTAAGCACTTGGCGCTTCGATATTGAGTATACAGTTCATACGGTTCAGCCGTTCTCGTTTCCAGATATATGGAAAGTAAGGTAGGGGTTCTCTTCGCCAACAACAAGAACCGTGTGTTTGCCATTCAGTTTTTTATCGACAGATCAACATTTGCCATAAATTATTACAGCCACTATACTTAAAACAGGATACAATTTCAACAATCTCCAAATGTTTATTTGGAATTTTGTATTGACGAAATCAATTAAAAATAATTTCGAAGCCCGGTAAACGGAATAAGCACAACAAAAATTTGAATTAGTGGCGCATGTGACCTAGCTGTCAGAGCATAATTTTACGCCCGAGTTAACTTTGGTTAAGTTTAGATTACCCGAAATTGTGTGTGGAAGACAAGCCAATTAAGCTTTTAAAAAATTTCAAAATGGTAATCTACAGAGAAGTTCAGTTCAGTTCAGTTCAGTAGGCACAGGACAGTAAGTGGCTGACAAGCCAATCGAGCGTCCAGAATTTCTTTCGGTGGAAAGCGGAGAAGCACCCACCACTGCCAAAGGGTCAATCCTTTTTCTCCGTGTGAAACCTCTGATGGTCGTAGGACTAGGAGAATGTAGTTGGGGGAGCACCGCGCTATAATCGATGCACTGCCAAAAGGTAATTTTCTTTCTTCTCTGTTTGCAATCTCTGATGATCGCGGTGCCAGGCGCTGTACCGGATAGTAGTAGGACAGAACGCGCAATAATCGATGCTGGAAAAAAGAAAAGGCAGTTTCTCCTCACCAGCGCGGTGAGAGGTCAGCTGATGGAGAATCAAGAATAAGAAGATGCTCTAAAATTGCTACAATGAATAGCGAGCAAAATGGAGGACAACCTAAGCATGGTAATCATTGGATGTAATCAGAGAATAACTTACCCCAGTCACGGTCTAAACCCTGCTTGAAAGTTGAGACGGAACTACAGAGATAAGTTCTTCAGGGAGCTTGTTACCAGAAGTTGACCACCCTGAAGCTGAAAAAGTTTTTTTCTAGAATCTAGTCGACATCGTTCCTTAGCAAGCTTGAGTGCGTGTCCGCGAGTGCCCAGCTTAGGACTTAAGGTAAAGATGTCATCTGGATTAACGCCGCTTAAGCCCTTTAAGATCCTAAAGGTTTCAATCAAATCACCTCTCAAACGACGACGCTTAAGAGAGAAAAGACCCAGAGCACAAAGGCGATCAGCATAACTTTTCCCACGCTGACCCTCAATCATGCGTGTTGCTAGTCGCTGGACGCTTTCAAGTCGAATGATATCCTTCTGGTAGTGAGGACACCACGCCTGGACACAATATTCCAAATGCGGCCTGACTAACGCCTTGTAAAGTGGCAGGAACACGTCGGGACCTCTGCTGAAGAGCACCGACTTCAACCGAAAGAGCACATTGCGTGCACGTTGCGCTGCAACAGCGCATTAGTCCTCCCATTTGAAGTCAGCTCTAACTAGAACACCCAAGACCTTAACCCGCTGTGTGGCGTCAACGCTAATAGGAGTACCTGACACCTGGACTGTGATCTTGTCGACCAGAGCAGACAAGAGTTGGCACTTGTTGAGGTTCAGTGGGAGGTCCCACCGTATGCATCAGTCAATGACCCGCTCGAGGTCGTGCATCAGAGTATCTTCATTCGTTGAACCCATGAACTTCACGTCATCCGCGAAAATGAAGCACGGGCACTACAACATAGGCGACAAGTCATCGATAAAAATCAGAAAGAGCAGCGGACCTAGCACAGACCCCTGTGGCACCCCACTGGTAGTATCACAATAGACGACCAAATAAAAATGAGTTCCAAATACATTTTGAGGCGCTCGTGAAGCATCCGCCACTGCGAGAATTGTATTGTGGATAGCACATTAACGTTTACCTGTTGTTGGTTAATGGCAGATTAAAAAGGCGATATGCATTGAAATTTGGCCTGTAAATTTAATTAAAAATTCACTGATCAGTACTCAATTATATTAAACCACCCGTCTTCGTTCGGCAAGTTACTGTTTTAAGTCAACCATTGGTGCTGCTGTAGCCAGTTTCTCTAGGAATATATTTTTTGAGTGTACTATTAGAATACTAAAAATAATATTTGCATTCCAATCTAATGTACGTTCTAATTTGCTTTAGACTGACTTTATGGCATTTTTCTGTAAACATTTTTGTTGTAGCAATCAATGTAAATTTTTGAATTGTACCCGGATTTTACGAATATAAATTTTCGTCCGCGCGGTGTTGCTCTTCTCATCTCCTTTGATACCCGTACTGCGTGCTTGGAATTCTGACTGTGGATTGTGGAAAGATTGCTTGCCCGCTATAAAACGACCGCTCCATATTTCAGCCGCACCTAATTCTTGGATTTACCGCGGTTGCTTATGTGATAATACTTTGACGTTTAGACCGGAGTAGTCAATTGCCAAGCCGGGGAGAATCGCTTTCAATTCAATCGAAGAATTATTGTGAGTGGTTACCTTTTTTTACTTTTTATACACATACTGTAATTTCACTTAGCCTGAACCACCACAACTTCTCCTGCTAATCCCAGAAAATGGTGTAGCAACTCTAATCGAAGAAATCTCAATCCATAGACAACTTTAGGCTTTCCTTCAAAATCGAAAAGAGCGGCATCTTGCTGAGCAAGTAAAGACCTAGCGCTTAGAGACGGTTCTTGAAATTGATACATGCAAGCCTCGAGATTACGCTACTAGTTAAATTCTGAAACTTTTCTAGCAACATAATTTGTGTCTTCGGTAATATGTCCTCCAATTCTGTGTGAATTACTAGATATGCGGTCAAGTTATTGCCCTAATTTCATATAATACTATTTTGGCTCCAGTTCACTGAAAATCATCCGTAGCCCCATACGAAAAACTCAATAATAAAACACGTTTACTCAATGATACATTTCTGATCAACATTTCTAATTTGTATATATTTCAGATTTCCATTTTTATGGTTGAAAAACAATTAACTTTACAATAACCACGGAGTCAAAGTATAAGTACAAATCATTCAGGTCGTTTTGTAGCAGCATACAACATTGCTGATTAGCCTTCATATTTTTATGTCATCGGCAAACAGAAGCAACTTACTGTCGTTTGGTATTGGTAAATCGCTCATGTAGATCCAAGGACGGATCATTGCGGAATGCCGCTTGTGACATCGATTTGTTTTGATAATAGGCCATCCACACGAACTCATAGGTATCTGTTGCTGAAGTAATCACGAATCCATCCATTTAATTTTCCAAAAATACCTTGTTCTTGCAGCTCGTTCAAGAGTAATTTATGATCGAATCTGTCGAAAGCTTCAGAAATGTCAATGAGCATGCATGAATAGATCCAACTTCACTAATAACAGTCATCTAGTCGTAAAACCTCATAAGCATGTTTGTTAAACAAGAATGATCTCTGTGGAATATGGGTCTGGCAGCTGGCAAAATTCTGTTAATTACTAGATGTTGCACTATTTCTGCAGTTGTTATTCGCTCAAAAACGTTTGATACCGAAAGATAGCGATGTCACGGGTCTGTAAATTTTGACATTCTGATGCTGTTCTGACAGCAGACACCTTTGTAATTGAATGTTATTTGATCCAATTTCCAGTTTTTAGGTACCACACCAACTTGGAGCAAATTATTAAATATATTAGATAATGGTTCAGCCAGTTGCTTAAGACATGTTTTGAGCAATATTGAAGTTATCTCATCTTGTCCCAGAGATTTCTTTTCATTTAAGTTTTGTGAGTGCTGCGCTACAACCGTCAGAGTAATCAACACTTCACTCAAAGTCGGTTGGTCAAGTTAAATGATGAATACCACAACGGGTTCCGTATATTTTGGCGCGACAACTCCGTCATAAATTTTTGCTAATAGATCAGCGGTCTGTTGAATGGATTCAGTGAAACCAAACAAAAAATTAAAGGAAAAACTACTGGTTTAAAATTCGTTCTATCATATGCGGGTCGATATAACATATTCGGATTGAGAATGCTATTAGAAAGCTTATTTATTTATTATTTATTATGTTGCGAAGCTTCCTTTAAAACAAATCTTGAATGTTTTTATATTATAGATTTCAATTACTGTAAGAGAGAAACAATGTCTATCTGGATCGGTGTAATCCAACTGCGCAAATCTAGCCCATTGTAAATCATCACACTGAGCCAGGTAGTAAACCCTTCTGACGAATTTCGTTCCGTCACTGTTCCGCCTAACGCTACAAACGTACTTGAATTCTAAGTCAGCATGGTCGCTGAGTCTGATTGATGATTTATAGACAAAATTCTGTACAACTGTAGGATCTAATGTAAGTGTCGAGTGTTTTTCATCGATGATCATCCCAGCTGTAGATCTAGGGAAAGTTAAAATCCCGTATTATCAATATTTCAGTAGCGTGCCGCTTTGTCACAATGCGCTACACATCAATCAGTATATTGTTTTTGTGGGGAGTTGTTGTTGAAGAGCGATAAATCTCTCCAATAATGCATTCGTCTCCTGAAATAAGAGTCACAGTGCACCGAAGTGTGTCAAATATATCAATGGTCTCATCGTTTATGAATCTACAGACAACCGACTGCTGGAGTAAAATGCAACTCATCCAAAATTGCCAAAACCGACACGCGTGGAATATAGACATGATTGGCAAAGACAATGAGGCGTGAAACCACGTTTCTGTCATGGCGATCATGTTCGGCATCATAACATTGCCAATCTCGGACAGCTCAATTAATTTGTTGATAAGGCTGTTCGCGTTCAAGATATATCTATATATCGTGAAAGTGACGGGGTGTAAACTGAATTTGCTGGTCCGAATTCTATGTAGTCGAATTTGCAAGTTTTTTTGGTTCGAGTTGTTTTAGTTAATACAATCGAGTGTGTGGGTGTGTGTCTTCGTTTGTGTTGATATTGTTTGGGTGGATAACTCGGAAATCGAATCAGGTTCTCGATTCGGAACTTGAACGATTTCGGATCAAACGGTATTTGTTTTATTCGTGTCAGTGGAATCTTTGGCCTGTGTATGCATATCAAGTTTTGTTGCTATCACGCTGTAAGGCTTTCCATGTGCACCTTAGTCAAACAGGTAGCTGTTTAAAAGGTTCCAACTCAGCGGTTTTGGACTTACTCCATTGTAATTCAATGATCGTCGTGAGCCGAATATATTGATCGCAACTTCCTCGAAAATATTCCGAATTTCGATCGTGAATGGAAGCGTCGTCAATGATTTCTGGAATCTCAAGTACGACAAGATTTCGGGAGGAATGGTTTCCACGATCTGTGGTTGTGCCGTTTCTCTCGCACCTTGTTATATCAGGGTAGTCACAACAGTGTGTTTCTGAGCAACTAGGTAGCATGTATGCGATGAGCAATAATTCATCTCGCTTTGCTTTATTGTATAAATTTACTTCAATCAATCGTGATTCGTCTTGGTGTGGCAAATCAAGTTTTCTAGTGATCTGATTCAACGGAGCGGACAGAACATTATTTATTTTCATTATATTGCACAGGTCAAACTACGCCTTAATATCGTGCTGCATCCGAGCATCAAATAGTAAAGCATCAGATACTGTCAACGGATAATATAGAAAAAAGTTCGAATCTTCATATACGGCATCATAGCTTGAGAAACGGTGAAAAACTATTAAATTACCAAGGTTTCGTACTAAAGTAAGAAACAATTTCATCTTGACTAAATATCCTAAACTGTGTAATCTTCTTCAAAAATATATAAGACTAAGCATCTCTTTAAGTGAATTCAAATCAAATCTGGCTTCATTCCATACCATGGAAGAAATCTTAACTAAGATGTTTTACATGATGATTTATATAATAATAGCATTCCTCGATTTTGTCATTAAATAAATTTTCATAACGTTCGAATGAACATTTTCTCGCTTCCGAGTATTTACTTCACAGCATAATTTCTCAATCCGCACCCAAATGAAACTGACCCACAAGAGACCTCAACCTAATGAAATAAATTCCCTTCGCCTAGCGGATAGAAAAACGGTTTATATTCCGGATAGGTCAATCTATTTCGAACAATAAAATGAAAAATTTTGGAAAATCAACAGCGATATTCACGCATCCTCGATGGACATTACCCGTTAAACATCAGTGCTGTCGGGAACATGCTTTGACATTTTTCGTAATGCCATTGTTTTTGTATTAAATCTGATCACGTACAGATTATCTGAAAGCAACTTGTAAATACTGTTACCTTTATATTTATTGAACGTCAAATTCCGCTGCAGATACGACCTTGAATTTTGTTTTTTCAAATGTACTTACAATAACCTGATTGTACAAACCTTTTGTGAATTATAGATCATGATCAACGTGCCTTGGTTTTCCAAGAATGAAATTTATTTATTTATTTACACATTACACTCAAGTTGTAAATCCGGGTGGCAGATCGATTGTTCTAATTTTGTGAGTTCTTCCAGTGGTTTTCTTTCCGATAGCTATATATGCTTTAGCTTCAGCGCCTACAATTAAATGGGCTAGAGCTGCCATTGCGTACAATTCCGGTGTCTTTGTCAAGTTTCAGTGTTCCATACTTTATCATATGTGCTGCCTCCGGGACCTCGTGTTGATAAGGCCATTAACGTCCACTTTTTTTATTTTTTCCTTTGATGTGCGATAGCATTCTTACTTGTCAATATACAACTACAAACTTTTGACGTCTGTACTAATCAGTAGGGAAACAAACCCCGTTTTACTACCTATGTTATTTGTATTTCGCATATTATTCTGTGGTTTTTGTAAAGCTATTTGCTTTTCAGTCCAATAAATTGAATTGAATTGAATTGAATTGATTTCGTGACAGATTATAACGAAGAATCCAGGTTAAGTTCGATTATTGAAAACATAGTTCAAAAGTGACGATTCGCGCCTCTAAATTTGGTCCCTGATTACTGGTGTTTACAATTCCTGGGTCGTAGAGGCCTCGTGAACTTTTGGAGCTCCCCATGGTTGTATCGCACCTTGCATGGATTTTACCAGCGCAGACATGACAGGTCGCAACACATGCCTTCGCAGTTAGCCCTTGAATAGAGCTTATTCACTTTTGCCATACGGCTTTCTGGGTCATCGTTTCGCTTTTATGTCCGGTTATGTGTTTGTGAGTGCCTGTTATCGGTGCGAGACAATACTTCGTGTAGCCAATGTAATATCGATCGCTGGTTTTCGATTAGATGAAATGGTGACTGGACAAGTTAGGGTTAGATTTGCACAACTACACAACAATCGTATCTAAAATGCTAAGCTGCATGTTCAAGATATAAATAAATAAATAAATGGATAATAAAATTTTATTCTTGGAAATAGTGTTGAAAGAGTGCCTAAACGATAAAAAATGCTGAGGTCTTCCGAGCGGATGGAAATTCAACTGTGTCGAAAAGTGTTAAATTTTGCTCGCGCGAATGTTACGAGTAAATTTATCCGGAATAAGACAAATTAACGTGTTATCCTTACGTAGAGCATAGATGGTATATTCTTGAATACCTGGTAATTGGGTACCATAAGTGTTGAGTCAGGTTGGTCCTCTGGTTTCCAGGTTTCAGCTAAAAGAATAATGTCTACTGAGTTCGAAATGAGAAGAGATTTCAGCATTTGGATTTCAGGTGTAATCAATCTGGCATTTATAAGTAATATACTAACACAAGAAAAAACGAAATTAAAAGAAGTGAAGGTAGATTTAGGAAAAAATATAAGGGAAATTAATATTTAATTCATTATTTTTGGAAAACAATTCCATGGTTGTGAAAAGGTGTGTGTGGCATGAATTGGAGTGTGTATCGGTTGTAAAATAAATAAATAAATAAATACATAAATGCTTTATTCTTATATCTCTAAGTCATGCTAAGCATGATCATTAATTAATAAAATGTTTGTATACACAAATCCAAAAATTTACAATGGGTAATAAATTGTCAATGTAACATGTGCAGGGGGATTTAACGTTCGTTAAAATTGAGAAGGCAAACGGAAATCACATATTTTTGCAGAAATTCGATATGTTAGCAGTTATCGTGTGTACTGAAATAATGGGATGTGGGGGGAATGTGCCGAAGAATTTTGAATTGCGTCAGACGTCACCATCGAAAATGTGGGAGATCTCGAAGAGTCTGAAACTTCAAAATCTTCAGCTATGATTTTTTGTTATTGAAATATATGTCTGTTTCGAATGAAGAACTTCTTTCTCGTGGGTATTCTTAGAAGATTCGGGAGGCAGTGTGGTATCGTCTATGTGCCAGATTTAATCACGTGGATGTGAACAAGGTAATCTGGAAAATAATTACTCAGGGGTTAAGTGAATGTTTATTATGGAAGTTGTAAAAATAATTTCAGTGTTAGTATCCAGGAATTCCATGATTATATAGTTCAGCTAGTAGGATATCTAGGTTGAAGAGTTTCGTTAATTTCTTCACAGTGAGCAATGATTCTAGATGTGATTTAAAATCACGCAATGAGGCACCAAGTCTAATGTTTTTTCGGAAGAAGATTCCAGAGTTTAGCGCACTTGTTTAGATAAAAGTTTCTACTCACTTTCGTGCAGAATCTAGGTAGTTCCAATATGTTATCTTGATTTATAAAATTCTTCCTAGAACCTTGTAGGAAGCGAATAGTCGAATTTACATCTATATTATCAGAGGTTATTATTCTTAAATCAGTATTAGTTTGTGTGTAATTCTACGGAATCATAATGGTTCTAGCATGAGCTGCTTACATCTTGCTCTTTATGATTGATTCGAGCTATATCCAATGATTGATTTGGTGGAAGTACGTTGTAATTTTTCCAAAACGATGCTATCGGTTTTGTTTATGCTGCTATATATTATATTAAATGAGTGTTTTCGAGTCATCTAACCAGAATTTTCTGCTTCTAAGACACGCTATAAGGGATTACGTTATTCAGTCTCTTGTAACAGACTCGCATTAAATGGCTCAACTATCACATCATCTGCAGAAAATTGGGACCTTGGATTTAGATACTAATCTTCTTTCAGTTTCAATTAACAAGCTAGACATCTTATCACGAGGGCAACACAAAACTTTGGCCTAATTAACAATAGATTCATCTTATGTTAGAGTAAAATAGCACTGTATAAGATGAAGGTCCTACCAATTCTCGATTATCGTAATATCCTCTATTCTCACTTTGGTAGAAGTAATTGATTTCTAATAGATAGACTACAACATACTTTCAGCAAAATAACTTTGGGCTATTATAACCCCTTGCCTTATCATGAAATATGTAATTTGCTGAGTGTCGAACCACTATGTCCACGCAGAATTCGTCTAAATCTTCTTTTTTATTTCGAATCCTTACCCACCAGCGAGTTAAGCTTCAGTCTGACATGCGCTTTCAATATTATATTCGATATGATCTGCGCAATATATTTCTGTACGATGCATCCTAAAACATCTATCTCTCAGTGTAAAAATCGTAAAATTCCTCAAACAAGAAATTGCAACCTGAGTTTAGTCAGCGACACTTCTTAAATCTTGAATAAGTTGAGAAAATTAGAATCTGAAGTAATATGTGTACGTCACGAAATAACAACTTTGCAAACCTTCTTCGATTCACTTAAACCGTTATTATATTTCATGACTCCTAATTCCTTTATTGATAATGATATCCTTATACAAGCCAATAAATTTGTAGAAATTTGTCAAAAAGAATCCCGTGCTAAGAATATCATACTATTAAATGTAGCTGATGATTATCCTTAAAATGACATGAAAATATGTATTCTTTCTTCATATGGCAACCCGGCAGATTGTGCAGATTTTGTCCGCTTACGCAAAACAGCATGAAACGGCAAACCCCAATTCTTATAAAATTCACTGTTAAATGTATCGTGTCGTATTTATTAAAGAATAAAATTAGTTTGAAATCCATACCCCAATTTTCCAATGTTATCACAAAAACTGACTCCACCTCAATGCACATGCGTTTCGGTTGCAAGAATAGCAAAACTAGCATTATACCCCTAAACCAATCATCATCTGATTCAACTCGGGAAATTCAGTGTGATTCACCCGTAGTTACTACACCTGCGAGAAGTCAAGTTTCAAAACATGCACATTTCGACATGGTGCACAGAACACCATCAGCCTCTGAGCGTTCATTCTGCTTAACTACGTTTAGACAGACGCAAGCTTTTCTTCCTAACCCTAGCTCACTTCGAAACCCAGTTGTCAGGAATTCCCAAGACCAACAAGTAACGTTGGTCAATAAAAATAATAAGCGAACACAAAATGTCAGTTACCGTACTCAAATAACATACCGCTCAATGCTGTAAAACCAGTCCCCATTGACTACAACTGGCTTCATAAATCCCATTTCCCACCTGGTCATTGTACTCAACCATTTGCTATTCTGATTACATGACTCAAAACCCACCATTTTTCAACCAATGTGGAATCCCTAAAGCCTCTGGATGTTTCCGTGTTATAGTTAGGCCAATGGGATTTAGCAAGTGTTTAAGGGAATGGTTCTCAGTATGCAAGATTTTGGATGCCAACAGAAGGTTACTCCGTATCCGTCGTTGGGTTAGATCATTTTGTAACATTCGCTCTTTGAAAGGCTAATTTCTGTAACAATTATCAGTTCCCCTGATGACATCTGTGAAGAATTCCTTCTATTCATTAACTCTTGTAACAACATTGTTTTACTGTACATAACAATTGACCTTCATAACTCACTTTCCGTTCATTCGTGTTCCGTGATTGCTGCCATGTACCTTCGTGCACCCTTTTAGCTACCGTGATAAACCTTTTATCTCCTGTGCCTTTTCTCCAACATTCTTGGCGACATTATTGCCGTGGGGACAGTCCACTACAAATTGGTGATCCCGACGTGATGCACGAATCCTTCGTGTACTACAATTGGTAAGCCCATTATCCACGCACAATTCGAGATTTTTCCGGTACGTCTTTTCCCGATTTACATTGGTGTAATTTCAGGATAATTTTTTAACCTCCTTCAACACGTTTTACATCAAAACGTCATGTGCACCACATAACTACACTTGTTTATCAATTAACAAGTCGTGTTAGAACACAATCTACAGGGCAGACAGTTTACTTTGCTTACTGCTTGTACGCCCCCCGTACATCAATCAACGGATCGTCGAGTGGGTACTCTCCTAGAGAGACTATGCACCAGGATTTTGTCAGTCTGACATACGATATATCTTAGGTGCCACAATTCCTATCTCTGCAACGTGTGTGTTAGAATGGCCACTCTCCCTCGACTTCAGCGAAATCGCTGCAGTGCAAGCTACCGATGCCGTCATCGCACAGCTCTGGGACGCCTATTCTTTCATCTTACCTCTCCCCTTGCCCGATGGCTGGGGCAATATTCTTTGCGACATATCGCAAAGCGCTTTACGACTACTTACCCTGTCTGATTTCAGACGGCGCATTAATCACACCATACGCAATCTTTCCCATCCTGGCATTCGTTTTTGCGTTACGTTTGTTACGGCAAAATTTGTATGGTCGAAATCCAGTGGGTACATGCAGCATGACACTGTCATGGCACCCACGCCATTTGGGATAATAACCGCTTGTACATCAAGTATACACCCACAATCCGCCATCTCCACAGTGAGTATGCGCCCGGAACGGCACATTTGCCAATTATGTAGCGGGCATTAAACACGTTATTATCGCTCGGTATATACCGTGCATGTTTTTTTGTACCTCTTCACTATAACTCGGTCGTGGCCATAAACCCATGCACCAGAGTTTTTTCTTACTTCTCAGGTACACATGCACATCCGGCTTTGAAAAACGTGGCACGCGCCAATCCCAGATCACCGACGCTTGTCGCCATCATATTCGGTAACCTGGAATACACGCATCATCCGTGTATCCCCTCAGAACGCATGTACCTTTCGCTGTGAAAATCATGGCACGCGCCACCTCCGGATCACCGACGCTTGTCGCAATCCTGCCTGGTAGCCCCTACCATCAGCACACGCTGCCCAACACGAAGCTTATCAGACAAGGTCCCTACCTGCCCGAATACACCCCACTTAGCTTTCTCCAGGCGAGGCCGTTCGCCATCGACCCTGGGGATGCAGGAACTTTTTAGCACGGAATGTTTTTGAAGCTTCTGGTTCTTCGTTGTCAAGCCTACAGATGTGCCTACATCTGCTCCTACCGGGTTCATGCTAAGAACATGTCAGGCGGGCGATTGCCGCTATCAGCACGTTCACCCCATGTGATTCGGCTCCGGCAGTACGTTTACTCCATATGAGACGTGACTCGGCTTAGTACTTATCGGTTTTTCGTGTATCCTACCATGGTCACCACAGACAATCTACCCATGCAGATCAAGTGCCTTGGCTGACTTCGAAGTTACTGGTTGCTGAGAGACTATGTTCCAGCCTGGAACGACCTGACACCGCTTGGCCAGTTCAATTGTCAATTTCTGATCAGAAGTCTCCTCTGACCAGACTTCTTAGAAGGGGGCTGTGTAACAACAATGTTTAACTGTACATAACAATTGACCTTCATAACTCACTTTCCGTTCATTCGTGTTCCGTGATTGCAGCCATGTACCTTTGTTCACCCTTCTGGCTACCGCGATAAACCTTTTATCTCCTGTGCCTTTTCTCCAACATTCTTGGGTACATTATTGTAGTGGGGACAGTTCACTACACTCTACCTACAACAAATCAGACTACGTTTACACAACCATCCAACTTTCTTCGCTTGATACACTGAATACTTTGAGTATAAACCTGCGTGACATAATTAAATTCTGTCAGCAAGCAGCTGTCAGTCTTAAGACTGACAAAGCAGGCATACTTCAATCCATATGCAAAATGATTAGCAAAAACATTTGACTTCACTTGCTGAACTTTTTCAACGCATCTATCGAATCAGGTACATTTCCGGCAGAATGGAAACACTCAATTGTTACACCTAGATATAAATCTGGTACGAAACACTTAGTCACGAACTAACGACCGATAAACCATACAGCTTCCTATTAAGATTATTCGAAAAATTGTAAAGTTAGCTATACTTGAAAACCTTAATCATATTATCTTTTCTAAGTCACAGCAAGGCTTTCTTAACAAAAGATTCTGCATCACTTGTCACTTCGAATACTTCGACTGCATCACAAGCCCGATTGAAAATGTTGCTTTAGGTCCATCTTCCACTAGACGATCAAGGTTCCTTATGTTTCTCTGTCATACTGATGGAGATCCTAATCGTCCTTTGGATGCCTATAGACTAAATGTTCATCCTTTTGGAACAACCTCTTCTCCATTTTGTATGACTTTTGTTCTGTGTAAAACAGCTGACGATAATAATTGCTGTGAAAATGAATTTCTACGTAAACGACTGCTTGGTATCTGTCGATACTGATGAAGATGCTATCAAATTGGCTGATGAACGCCGACGGTTATTGCATCTTTGCGGTATTTGTCTAATTAAATGGGGTCGCAATAATGCTTTGGTACAAGAAAGCAAACCAGCAACTGAAGGAGCACTACATCCAGTTGATTTGAATATCGCAGATCCAAGCTTTCAACACACGTAAGGACAATGTTGGTCGGTTGACAGTGACATATACGGATTTAGTGTCCACACCCCCTTCTCGTCCAGTATCCCGCCGTGACATACTTTTCTGCATCATTGCATGATTCTCTGGTGTTTGTAGCGCCGATTTTCCTAGAGCCGTTATGCTAGAGAGGACGTAGTTGGGACAAGGAGCTAGATGGTAAAGAATGAAGCAATTGGGAATCCTGGAAGGAAGAGATCCAACTTGTAAACTCGTTCGAACCTCCACGATGCATGTAGCCTTCTGGATTTTTATTAATAATAATATATATTCTTGGACATCCAAGGCATATAATACATGATCAGTTTATCAAAATTGGAACAGCAAAAGAAAATATAACGGTGCAAACGACCGAAGTGAGCGGGATTTTTAAACATTTTTTCCGTTCAACAATAGTAACGAATATACAGTAAGTAAGAAAAAAATTCTAATGTCTAATACCAATAAGGTTTCATTTAAATGTTGTCAGGATGTACGGATTGCAAGGATGGGAAAACATGGAGAACAGAAATGGAAGGTAATTGTGGAAAAAGTGGAGTGAATTGTAATAAATTGTCATAAAAAATTGACAAATAAATTATATATGCATCAATTCATGTTTTTTACGAAACGATTGGTTGACAAGATGGAAAAGGGAATATAAATCCATCAGCATAAGATAATCTAAGAAATTCTGGGGGATGAGATAGGGTGTGGCTCATAGCATGGGAGTAGGATACGCTGTGTGCTCCAATACTCTTGAAGAATTGTCGACGAATCGGACCAAAATGTGTTCACAAGCCGGGTTTTCGTTATCTGCAGGAGAGTGAATCGCAAATGGAACAAATCTCGGGCGGATAGATTTCGAGCCAGTTTCACTGATGGTTCGGTATTCGAAGACATTGGAATATAATGAAAGATATTCTCTTCACCATCATGGTGAGAGGTCATCAAAGTAAAATAGTTCATCATTTAAAAAATAAGAATGTACATTAAAAACATAATGTTTTTCAGGTTTTTTTACTTTTTTTATTTTTTTGGTAGATTTTATTGTTTTGCAAGTTTGGATAAAAATGTGACATTTATAAGCCTCATATGAAATAAAAGACAGATATATACATAATGGTGTATAGAAAATGTCATGGAAGGCAATGTGACAAATAGACAAATGTGATGCAAGTCCCAACCTATGACGAGACATGCATAGACCCTATGTAACCTGACACTACAGCAGCGTTATAAATAGCTAATCAGAAAAATAATTTTTTAGATGTTTCTATTTTTAGAGACATTTGTTTATGATAGAAACCTGAACCTGAATTGAAACAATGAGGATAACTATGTATAAACAAAAAGGGGGTAAGATAAGCCTAAAGAGATACAATAAGTAAAGGTACATAAAATACTAGTCCC
>JACCGJ010004083.1:0-10183 GCA_013407085.1 Atriophallophorus winterbourni | reverse complement strand
GCATTCGGTACGTGCTACCGGTGGTGATGGTCGACTATCGCCATGTGTTACTGATACTGAACTGCTTCGTTTATTTTGATCAAAACAGTTCCGTTATTATAAATAAACTTCGAAGTTGCAATTCGAATTCGATGAAGTTTGGAATAGTAACCCTTTTTTACTCAGCTCTGTATAATTGCAGCCATTGACCATCCGTTTGGTTGACAATTCAAACTGCAACGAACTAACAAGTTCGTTAAATCAATTTGTGCCAAAATTTGTCAAAGAGACTTAAGATCAAAAAATGTTATATTCTTTAATATAGATTACAATTACCCTTCACATGATCTGAGTCTTTTGCTAAAAAGCCTGAACTACAAGGCAGTGGGTTGAGACTGAGTTTGTCTGACCTCTATCCATTGACTTTCCTGGTATGAGTAGATCTGTTGGCACCAAAAGACCACTCAGTATAGCTCAATGAGTCATGAAGGTACGCAAACCATCGCACCACGTTAAGGTCCAGTCTCAGCGTGACCGTGGGTAGCCGTCCGGTTGTGTAACGCAATTTAACGCACGGTGATCTCCGCTAGGTCTTCAATCTCCGTTTTTCTTGACGACCATGTGTAATGGCGATTCCTACTGACTAGTAGACGGTCTAATTATACCCAGTGCTGCCATATGATTTGTGTACCTTCGTGACCCATTGAGCTATAGTGTGTGGCGTCTTTTGGTGCCAGCAGAGCTACTCATACCAGGAAGGTCGATGTTTAGAGGTCAGGCAAACTCAGTCTCAACCCACTGCCTTGTGGTTCAGGCTTTTTGGCCAAAGGCTCCGGGTGGGCCCCCTAAGCCAACCCCCTACTTCGGCCTGGGCAACCGGTTAGTATCACACCCACAAGCAATTATGAAAATAAACGCAAAAATGACAGATCACGTGCTCCCACGCTGTCTGCTCTCACGCTATTTGCTCTGTGCTCAAAACGCTTTAAATGATCTCACACTGCATGCAAACTTTTTAAATAAGTGTTTTCCGTTTTGTGTTTTTTTGGGTAGCCATGACAGAAGTGCAGCTTGTTCATCTAGGTTTCGAAATTCAGTCACTTCGAATATTTTGCCTGTTTCGAATGCTTCCAGAGCTTTCTTCCGCCCGCGCGTACCATTCAAATTAGCGGTGTTTAATGTACGGACTTTAGCTAGCATCGCACAGCAGACAGCCTTAGCTCGCACAGTTGATAGTCTCGATGTCGATGTGTGCTGTTTGTCTGAAACACGCATGCATAACCCTAGCTCAATTACACGATTGTCTAACCATTCGAACTTACGTAAGTCACACTATCTACGTTTGTCCACTGATGACGATGCTATGGTATCTGGTCAAGCTGGTGTCGGAATCGTCTTGAGTGAGCGAGCTGAGGTCGCACTGTTAGACTGGATCCCAGTCGACAGTCGCCTTTGTGCAGTAAGACTGCAGGGTTCGTGCAAAAAGGCCGATTTCGCAACCAATCCCGCAACCTGTTTGTGGTTGCTGCCTATGCACCGACTAATTGTAGCTCTGAACTTGACAAGGATGAGTTTTATGGAAGATTACAAGAACTCATTAGACTTGCATCGAGGAGTGACATCGTTGTCCTAGCTGGAGACATGAATGCACGTGTAGGCCGTCTATCTTTAAACGAGCATTTCGTGGGTGGACGGTTTGGTCTCGATTGTCATCGTAATGACAACGGCGAAAGATTGCTTAGCTTGTGCTCAGAGCACAGACTGTACCTTGTCAGCACTAACTTCCGCCATTCGAAGCGTCACTGCTCCACCTGGAGATCTCCATCGGCGGCCTTGTTCACGCAAATTGACCATATTGCTATCAGCTACTCCTGGCGAGGGAGTGTGCAAGATTGCCGCTCCTACTGGGGCACCTGTCTAGAGTCCGATCATGCGTTAGTCTGTGCTAAGCTCTCGATGCGTTTTGGTGGGAAACGTAGAAATGTTGCAAGGCAGTTGAATGTTGCCAGACTTAATGATCTCCCGGTTCTCCGAGGGTTTCAGGCCAATTTGAGTCTGCATCTTTCTACAGTTCCCCAAAATAGTATCGATGACCAATGGAGTGGGATTCAAACCTCCTTGGAAACAGCCGCGTTGGATAGTTGTGGGCTGACTTCCCGTGTAGCTCAGCACTGGGTTTCTGCGAATTCTCTCCAATTAATGGACCAACGTCGGTTGCTTTCTGCTGATAGCATACATGATGCGTCACGAAGGCTTATTAAACGTAAACTGGTTGCCAGTTTGAGAACCGACAGGGAAAGTTGGTGGAGTTCTAAGGCTACGGAAATGGAATCTGCGCAGCTGTAGGCAATTTCAGAAAATTGTTCCAACTCATCAGAACAACTGGAAGCGGGCGACCAGGCATCAGTGAGTTGATACGTGAAGCAGATGGTTTGCCAGTTTTTAACATGCACAGACGCATGGAGCGATGGGCAGAACATTTTGAAGCACAGTTTAACTGGCCTTCTGCACCCACTGATTTCGAGAATACGGAACACTGTACCCCATGGTCGATTTCTCTCGAGGCTCCGACTCAATCAGAGATTTACAGTGTAGTCCGGAGCCTTAAGCGCCATCGGGCATCAGGTGCTGATGCTTTGCTTCCGTCATTGTTCAAAGATGGCGGTTTCGCTTTAGTTCGCTGTCATGATTGTTTGTTGTATACTTTCTATATACCGTTGACTAACACATCTTGTTTGCATTTCAGATATTGTACGCTCATTCTTAGAATAGTAAAGCGTTGCTTACTCCACTCAAACCCGTCTTCCTTTTCTACTTAATTCGGATCGTATAAAGAACGTTACAATTTACTATTCTAAGAATACAATGGAATCAACTCTGCGTCCAAGATTTTTCGATGCTGATCCAAACTCTCCAGACGCCACTAAACGCTGGAATCACTGGTTCCGGACTTCTAACACGTACCTCAATTCAGTGGATTCTGACAAGCTCGATAAATTAGAAACTCTCATACATTTTTTGGATCCATTGGTTTATGACTATGTCGCGGACTGCAAGGATTATCACTCTGCAGTCAATACTCTACGCACGGATGTGCAACCGTGCAGCATTTCTGTGCTGTTCGGCTAACATCGTGCTAAATTGATTGGCCAACGGTAGTGAGCTGCATGCGAGTACACGCTGGAGTCTCACTACCATTTCTTTTTTATTTACCCCCTCATATATTTCCTGCCTCATATCTGTCTAGGCCTGGGCAACCTGACAGTATCTTAGCCCACGTGCAGTCTCTGACTGTGCGGCACTTTGCCTGGAACAGGCTTGTGCTTTCATACATACATACTCTACGCCAAATATATGTTCGTCCTAGTAATATTATCTATGCACGATACCTCTTACAAACATGTAAACAAGAAAATGGACAAGACGTTGACCAGTTTGTTCAAAAGCTAACGTCTTTAGCTAAAGACTGCGAATTCAAAGCAGTCACTGCGGCTGAATATCACAATGAATGTGTTCGTGACGCCATAATAAACGGGATTTTGTCCCATCCTATCCGCGAAAAACTCTTGGCTCATAACGATCTTTCCTTGGACGAAACACATCAACTCGCAAGATCGCTTGAACTGGCACACAAGCAGTCACAATCATATGGAAACAATCAGTCGTTTTCATGCTCAACTGCTCCGAATCATTCTGAAAGTGTATCTATGTTATCACCACGATCTGATGCTTGCGATAAGGAGGTTAATTTTTCAGCACTGTCTACTCAAAGTTGCTATTTCTGTGGTCGGACAAAACATCCTCGTTCTAAATGTCCGGCGCGCGAAGCTATTTGTAATCTTTGCGGCAAACGGGGTCATTTTCAGCGCGTATGCCGTTCGAAAACTAGACTCAATCACCATACAAACTGCGCGTTGATGCCAGTTTTATCATCTATGTCTGTTGCCGCTGCACCTGCTTGCTTATCTCGCACTATCACAACTGTTGAAATCAACGGAATTTCCCTCCGTGCTATTGTCGATACTGGGAGTTCTTGTAGTTTTATCAGCTCTAACATAGTCAATTCATACAATTGGAAAGTTTACCCAAGCTCTTCAGTGGTCAAAATGGCGTCTATGACACTCTTGTAAAACGATGGGTTATTGTTCTGTATCCATTCAATACGGATGTGCCCTATATAAAAATTTCAAACTATTCGTACTACCTAATCTCTGCACTGAAGTCCTATTTGGACATGACTTCCTTGGTCTGCACTCCAAGATCGAAATTCCATTCGGTGGTGATCGTGATGAATTTACCCTCTGTGGCTTGACTGCTGCAAGCGTTGAATCTCCCTCACTCTTTACGAACTTGTCGCCAGCTTGCAAGCCTATTGCAACCAAATCGAGAAGACATTGCCCAGATGATGAAGTTTTTATCGCCACTAAAATTAAACAATTACAAAAGATGGCGTCATCGAACCCTTCTAGGGTGAAGCAAGTTTACATTGGCGGTTTGCTGGATACCGTCACAAAAAATGATCTCATGCATGAGCTTTCAAAATACGGCGACGTTGACGACGTATGGATTGCTCGAAACCCTCCCGGTTTTGCGTTTGCGCAATATGTAAAATCGACAGACGCGGAAAAAGCAGTACGAGCGTTAGACGGGCTTAACTTATGCGGCTCGCGAGTGCGTGTAGAATTTGCAAGGATGGATCGTTCTGGCAAAGGTTCAAGCTTTCGTGGTTCACGCTCAGTCGCTCGTGGTTCATCGCGTGGCTACGCTTTACCAAGACGAGGAGGAAGGTATTCGTCTCCATATGAAGGTTCTCGCTATCCTTACGATCAAGGAAATATGTTATACCCAGATATTGCGAATGCGATGGCTGCAGGATTTCCCTACGGTGCTTATCCGCCAGGAATGCCAATCCTGATCTAGATGACCCATTATGTGTACCCTCCACCGAAATTGACTCTCTGTGTTACCCTCAAATTTTGGAACAACAACAACAACGCATCCGTCCTTACAATTTGAGGACTCGAGAAGCTTGATTTTTCTGTGTTGACCTCATCCAGTACGAAAGATTGTCTTCCATTTCAAAGCCCGGGTGAATGTCATGATTGTTTGTTGTATACTTTCTATATACCGTTGACTAACACATCTTGTTTGCATTTCAGCTATTGTACGCTCATTCTTAGAATAGTAAAGCGTTGCTTACTCCCCTCAAACCCGTCTTCCTTTTCTACTTAATTCGGATCGTATAAAGAACGTTAACATTCGCGAACTTCAAGCGCTGTTCGCCAACATATGGGATGAGGAACGCGTTCCGATCCCTTGGAGAGAATCAGTAATTGCTCCGATTTTCAAAAAGGGACGGCGCGATTCCTGTGAGAATCATCGGGGTATCAGTCTCATTTCAGTAGCTCCTAAAATACTGGCGTCCATTCTGCTTCACCGATTGAGTACCAAACGGGAAGAGCAAATCCGTGAGGAGCAAACTGGGTTTCGTGCCGGCCGAGGGTGCATAGATCAAATTTTCACACTCTGTCAGTTACTGGAGCAACGCCACGCTTTTCGTAGACTAACTATCGTAGTATTGACATCCGAGCGGCATTCGATTCAATCAATCGTGAAAGTCTTTGGAACTGTCTGCTGAGACATGGAGTGCCCGAGAAGTATGTTTGGATCTTGAAAGCATTATATTGCCAAACTTCGGGCAGGGTTCGAGCGTACGGGCAATTGCCGTCCTCGTTCAATATCTCCAGCTGGGTGCGGCAGGACTGCCCTATCTCGCCGTTCCTTTTTAACTTCGCGATCGACGATGTCCTTAGAAAAGCTTTACCTGGTCTGGTGGGCGCAGGTGTTGGACTTTTGCCGGGTGAGAGAGCTACCGATCTAGAGTATGCGGATGACATCGCACTTCTGGTATGGTATGAAAGCACAAGCCTGATCAAGGCAAAGTGCCGCACAGTCAGAGACTGCACGTGGGCTAAGATATTGTCAGGTTGCCCATGCCTAGACAGATATGGGCGGTAAATAGAAATGGTAGGCGACTCCAGGTGTTTCAGTATGCAGCTCATTACGTTGGCAATCATTTTAGCACGGTGTTAGCCCGCACAAGCAATAAAATGTGCACGATTGCCACATCCGTGCATGTGCTTTGCGCCTTAACAAGGTGTAAAACACTTCCCAGGCTTGGAACGGCTCTATTTCCAAACATAACTGTTGTGTGCTTGTCAATCTTGAATGGGATGAACGCACTTCTTTGTTACCTTGGCAGTTGATCTTACTGGCGGTTTGTGTCGAGACGAGATCTCAATCGTGTTCGCACAGCGGGTTGCAGCGTTTGCTAACACTTTGCCACTTGTGGCGCTCGCGCCGATGTTTCACTCCAATTATAAGCCGAGTGTGCAACGCAGTGGTGCGTGCTACACTCATTTATGGCTGCGAAACCTGGTCTATCCGAGCGGAAGATGTCCGTCGGCTTTCTGTTTTTGATATCCGTTGCCTGCGTAGAATTGCTCGCATTCGGTGGCAGCATTGTGTTTCAAATATAGATGTCTGCAAGCGGGTGTTAGGACCTGGTGGCTACGGACCGAGAGAAATGCCGATACTTGCTCTCTTGAGATGGTGGGGGCATGTTTTGAGAATGCCTATTCACCGTTTACCGTACCGCGCCTTATTCGCAGAGCCTATGTATGAAAGCACAAGCCTGATCCAGGCAAAGTGCCGCACAGTCAGAAACTGCACGTGGGCGATATTACTGTCAGGTTGCCAAGGCCTAGACAGATATGAGAAGGAAAGTACAAGTAGAAATGGTAGTGAGACTCCAGCGTGTTTCAGCATGCAGCTCACTACCTCTGGCCAATCAATTTAGCACGGTGTTAGCCGCATAGCCCAAAGTACTGCACGATTGCACATCCGTGCGCAGAGCCTGGCAGAAGCTGGGAGAAACGATCGGGTGGCCAGTCCATGACGTGGCGCGTTGGGATGAAGAAACTCACCGTAGCGCTAGGCTCAGTTGGGCGTATTCGTTTGCCTGGGTGAGATCCAAAAGCCCCACATAATAGTTGGCTAGAAACCTTACGCGATATGGCTACAAACCGAAGTCAGTGGCGCCAGTGTATTTTATTATGTGTGTCATAATTTTGTATCCGGTATTATTTTATATAAAAAACACAAAAAATAAAAACAAAACAATTAAAAAATCGCATGAAGTGAAACTACAAAAACAAGCTGCTTTTTACGCATTTGCTTTTACATATTCCGCTTGCCTGCTTTTCCTTTTTTTCACGCGCTTGCTTATCTGCTTTTCCTGCTTCATATTGCTTGGCACTTTGTTTGGCTCCAGACTTGTGCTTCATGATGATGATGATATGTTCAAATTCACATTTTGCTGCTTTTAGCTTTTCGGGTAGTAACCTGCGAGCTTTAGCAAAAACTGAAGGGCCTTTTGTGACGATGTGATGCTAAACATTGTGGGTGGGGCTCTCCGTGTATGACGATAGGCGTGTTAATGTGGGAAATTCAAGTATGATATCGCTATATGTGGCATTATTAGGAATGAAAATTGGAAGACCAGGTGAGCCGATGGAACAGATTTTTTCCTGACACGTTGAGTGACGTGGTATTGTCAAGTAGTCGTCGGCTTTGAAGATTTACTATAAGACCGTACTTCGTCAGGATTTCGATACCGATGGTAGGCTTTTGTATATCGGCTATCAAAAGACGAAGGAAATGCACGTCTGAGTCCGAGATAAAGTTTTTTCGAAACTGCGCGGTATAACATTAACCTCAGCGCCAGTGTCTAAGAGGAAGTTTGGCTTATTTGACGCATCGTATACATACAGGAGGCGACTAGCGGGTTTGCCAGGAGCAGTCGTCGCCTTTACTGGCTGGAAACCCGGTTTCTTGACTCGGTGGCTGTGCCAGCGTTATAATGTTTACAACCGTTGCGACAATTGCGCGCAGCATCTCCGAAACGACGGTGCTAATAGCAAAGCAAATTAGTATCAGGAGGCCGAGAACGGCTTCTGCATCCAGATCGACTCCGAAATCTAAATACGGACGTTTTCGACTGTTCCATGTTGGAGATGGTGAGTCGCAAGGACGAGAGCTCACCAATTATGTATATGATATGTGCAAAAATAACAGCAAAAATGTTACAGTCAAAACTGACAAAGGAACAAACTCACGGCGAGTGAAAATTTCATGCCCTATGCAATTATCCACAAACAAAAATATTTTCAATTTCGAAATCCGGTGTGTCACGTTGATCGGCAAAGATAATACGCGAAGCTGAAAAATGCGGCAACACGTCAGTTTTGCCGTTAACCGTCGTGATTCATAATCGAGAAACAATACATCACCAGCGAACAAAGCAAAACAAGTTCGCGCTCGGAAAAAGTATATTGTATATATTGTGAAATAATCATTGATGGAAATGGAAATACATATGAAAAAAAGTGAAATTACAAATTGCTTCAGGTTCTCTTAGAATGTGTTCCTGATTAGAAAGAAAGGCTTATCACAATGGATTAAAACTGTCATCTATCGGAAGAAGAAGTATCCTGGCACCCGTTTCGTCTTGGTCAACGACCATTCTCCAGAAACAACGCAAACGTTTTGAATATTATCCGGTGGTGGTTAAACATTACTTTAATTGTTTGAAAGAAATAACAGTCGCTGGTTGATGGATTGATAATTAAATTTTATATCGTTCAAACATTTCCCGTGCTTATAAACGTTTTATGTGCACCTCATTTGGTACTGAGGGCATTTGATATGAATAATACGGACTATCCAATATCCTGTCTGAATTTTAATAATGTTCGTACGAAAACCCGTTCGCGTTTGACCTATTATTGTTCACGTGGTTCCACGCTGTATTTACGCAGATTGTTTTTTCTTTAAGAAGCATTGGGAGTTAGTTCAACTTGATTTTTTCAATTAATGCTGATAGGTAAAATGTGTGGATTAAAAAGCCTTTGAAAGAAACGACCCTATTGGCTCATCAACGCCCACCAAAACTATTCTTGCAACAGCGTTTGATGGTAATGCTTTTCACCCGTTGACCTGTAATGGTAAGCTACAAAATAAAAAAAATGTTATTAGGTGCAGCTCACCGCACACAAATATCTTCGTTGTATTCCTCGTTCTACAACGCAGTTGACGTCCATTAAAATAATAGAGATAGAGAAGGTGGAAAATTGATTGCCTTGGTCACTTTCTGTTGAATATAATTTAGAAATGCTCGCTCTTCCGATTCCGACAGGAAAAGTATTGTCTAATCCGAGAGGAATGGTTGTCCAGCTTAACCTAAAGTTTCTCTAGGGTTGATTTGACTATATGTTCGTCCCTAGAGAGGAATGCATCCCGTTCCACCTGGCACATAAATTCAACTAGCATTGACTGAACACTGTTACCAGTAGAAGTGCTGTTTAGTTGCTTCCACTTTCCTGCACGATGGACTCGCACCATGGGAGTGGAATTGTTCATACCCACCAATGGGCACCTGCGAACCAAATCTCTGTGAGCCTGGATTCCATAATGAAGTGTTCCTCTCGGTCAAATACTAGTATGTTCGGAATACTAGTTTGTAAAATACAGATGGTGGCGTGTAGCGTCTAAATTTTCTTGTGCGAGCCTTTTGATTAATCGATTATTTGATCCAGTACTTGTGAGCTGGCAACACTTGGATGTAGTTTCTTTTGCATACTGGTCTTACTGTTCCTAGTATGCTTATAAGTTTTTATTTATACTGAACAACTTAGGAGAGGTGGCTCGCTTGAGAGAACGGGGCAACTGGTTACCTTTATCCACTTCCACCCTGGCTAAATGAGTTCATAGCTCACACTCGCACACACAACAGATTCATATGTTTATGTAGGCCAAGAGTCTGACGATTTGGGTGAGGTCACACTATTCTGCAATTTTTTATTAAGCGAAGTGTAACGGTTGAGGTTAACTTTACTTCAAAACGAGCAAAATGACAGCATACAGAATGAGATCTCTAAGTTGGCACACAAAGATGTACGGTATGATATACAGTCGTAGCGGGTCAAGTGTACACTGAAGTATTGATTTGGTTGGATTGTTGTTAATGCGTCCTGTTGTTGATATGCAGCCGTTTAGATGAATAATTGTACACATTTCCTCGAGTGATTGCAAAGCCGGTCGGTCGGAAGACGATAGCCACCCTAGCTATAGCTAACAGCCGCAA
>JACCGJ010004076.1:0-13462 GCA_013407085.1 Atriophallophorus winterbourni | reverse complement strand
CGCCTTCTTTTTAGCGAAAAGAGATCTAAACTCAAAAGTCGTTGTTCAGACGACTTCCCAGGTAGCCCTTTAATCATACGAGTAGCTAGGTGCTGAACACCTTCAAGCGTGCAATGTCCTTTTGAAGAAGAAGAAGAATGACTTTATTCGTGTTCACGAATTTTCAGCAATAGATTAATTTCTCCACATAATACCAATACAAAAATATGTATAGCGTGCGCACAATGGAATAATACATAGGCCAATGAAGTGTCAGGTTACCTGTGCTAGACAAATGTGACGGGAATAAAAAAGAATTAAAAAGCAGGACATCTCAGCGTGAATAAAAAAATAGGTGAGCGTTTCTCCAACTTCATAGCATCAATAAATTAGGTTCGTTATATAATGCAAATAAAATAAAATATATGAAGTGCCACACAATAAAGTAATACTTGGGCTAAAAAAGTGTCAGGTTACCATGGGCTAGACAAATGATAGGGGAATTTGAAAAATTAACTCGAAAAATAACTGGGGCATCGTGGCATCATTAGAAAATTGTCAAGCGTTCTTTCAACTCTGTAACAGCTTTTGATTGCTGTACCATGTATCGGGCCAAGTATGGGATAAAAGAATTTCTAAATTTATTCGTTCTTGAATAGGGAATAACGTACTGGCTTCGGGTGGAGGAAAGAGATCTGCAAGAAACAAGGCTTTTGTTCAATGGATGTAAACTATCAGTAGAAATGTTCGCGATTAATCTGCTGCATTCACGAAAATGACGATTGACAATAGTGTCACGAATGTCATCAGCGGAAACACAACTCAGTCTTGAGATGAGCTTAATGCATCTTCTGATCATCGTAAAATCCTTTTCCAAGAGGCCGGGAAAAATCACAGGAGATGCGAAAAGAAGGTGAGGAATGATGCAAGAAAAAACGAAAAGTTGAATGACATTTGGTGGAACGGAGAAAGAACGGAGACGTAGTGCATAGAACGACAGTTGGCGCACTTTAGTGAATACCCTTGTAACATGTTCAGTCCAGCTAAGATTTTCAGATATTGTAACACCAAGATACTTAAAGCTGCAACATCTGTCGAACACCAAGCCGTTAAGAGAAACGCGAGGAATTTCTTGGTGAAGGGCTAAACGACGCTGTCCAATAATGTTGGAAAATACGATTTCGCTGCATTTAGAGGGATTCAATGATAAACCAATTGTGGCGGACCATTGACCAATGTTCGTTACCATTGATCCTAAGGCATGTTGCTCGATCCGGCGATTTTGATTTACTGCAATAGCAACGTCATCAGCGTATTTGAGGGTAAGTGCAGATAGGTCAGAGGGAAGATCAGAAATATAAAGGGAAAATAGAAATGGGGACAATATTGCACCTTGAAGGACACCACGGGGAATAGCTATTTCACGGGAGGTTTGGCCGTTCGCGACTGTGTATTGGATACGACCCTCAAAATAAGATGCCAGCCAATGAAGAATATTTGCATTGACGCCATGATCAGATAATTTTTGGAGTAATGAGTTTCTTAGAACACTGTTGAAGGCATTTGTGTAATCCAAAAAACAAGTTTGTACTGCTTTAGATTTGCTATCTAGAGAACGTGAGATAAAATCTGTGAGTACAGCCACAGCATCGACAGTTGAACGATTTTTCCGGTACGCGAACTGATGAACATCATGCACCTGACAGCTGGACACGAGTCGCCGTAAAACAATTTTCTCAAGTACCTTGAGCAACTGCGACGTGCACGCGATAGGACGGTATTTACCAGGATCTTTCTTTGGAATCGGGCTAATGCAGACAGATTTCCAGCAATCAGGCATAATTGCTCTTTCCATGCAACGATTAAAAATGGATGTGATGGGGGATGATAGCACTTCAGCACATTCTTTTAGTACAGTGGCGAGAGTTTATCAGGTCCTGCAGCCTTAAAACGTGAGACAGCCGAAAGTGCACAAAAGACCTCGGATACGTTGGTGAAAGGTGAATCAGAAAAAGAGGATGGGGGCAAAATGAAGTTATCTTCACAGTCATTATCAGTAATTTGATGCACGAACGATTCGTTCAAGGAATTAATATCAAAAATAGGAGGGGATTTCCTGTTGTTCTTTCCACAAATCTGCTTGAGCGCACGCCATAGGTGACGACTGTCTTTCGTTCCAAGAAGTGTGCTCGTGTACAGCTTTTCAAGACGTCGAATTTCGAGCTTGATTGACTGGGAAAGCAACGCAACAGTTTTACGATCATGTGTTTTGAAGGCTTTTTCTTTCAATCTCCTTAGGCGTTTTAAGTGGACAGAGGAAAAACGGTGAGGACTCACAAAGATAGTTTCTTTAGGACAACAGATTTCAAAGCAAAAGTTAAGATAAGATGTCACAACATCACATTCGACGGAGACATCATCTTCATGAAAAATGTTGAAATCAGTGGTAGAAAGCATGTCTTTGAGAGTTGAAATATTGTCATGCTGACAAGCTCTGGAAGTCACCTTTTTGCCATTACTGCGGGTGAGGTGTCTATGTCCAGTGCTACCATAAATTTTTGGGAGAAGTTTGATAACGCAATGGTCAGAATTACCAATTGGAGCAAACTTGCGGGCGAGGAACAGATGCGGTGCATTTGTTAGGGCAAAGTCCAAAAATGCGTCAGCTCGAGTTGGGAAATGAACAACATTTTTGAGCGACAATAGGGAAAACATAGATACATTGCAGTCATTGAGGTCGCCAGCTAAGAGAATCAAAGAATTTTGAAAAGGAGCAAGTTTCATAAGAAGTTCATCGATGAATGCATTAAAAACGATTGAGAATTTGGGATAACATAAGTATTAATCAAAATAAGGGATTGAAAGTTAGAAAGATATCGGGGTTTACATTCGACAGCCAGGCAGGATATTTCAACCTTGTCAAAAGTAAAAATCTGTTTGCAGCATGAGCACCAGTCGTTTCGAATATATGTGATAACACCGCCACCACGATTCCTCAAGGGACAGGTTCGGTCAAGACGAAAATAGTTGAATCCTTCAATGTAGAGCAACTCATTTTCTATTGCCGAGTGAAGCCATGTTTCTTGGAACATGGCAATGCCTGTATGCTTTGAAATTTTTGAAGTGAGCAGTTGAGAAATTTCACCATACTTGGACCACAGCGAACGAACGTTTGATGATAAAATACAAGGTAAAGGCATTCTAGATAAGTCATGACGTCGACGAAGAGCGACTTGCCAGCCTGCACGATGTTTCCTTTTCTTTTTCAATGCTTGCTTCAAAATATTATCTAGTTTTTGCCGAATAGCATAGCCAAAGTTTTTTATATCAGAAGTCTCACTAGAAAACACGATATCACGTAATTGTTTTAAACTGTGCGCGTTAAAAATCGTCCTTTGTTGATATGAAAACATGACAAATTAAGAAAAATGACGAAAAATAATGTGGAGAAAATTGATCGTTTGTGCACGGCCGATTTGAAGGCCCCGCTTTTTTGTGTCGGTTCGAAGATCATATCTCGAATCAACTCGGTAGAGGCCAAGCTCAGTCTTGCGATAACCCTAATACCTTTTTTGATCATCACAAAATTTTTTTCAATTAGACCGGGAAGAAGTATAGGGAATGTATAGAGTTTTGTATCACGAAATCAGTCATGTCATTAGGCGTAGTGCAAAGGCAATATAAACGAATTAATAAACTCTCGAGCTTGAGGCTACATCTGAGGAATGCTACCTGTCGAATTCGCAACAGGAATACCGAGAGAGACAAATTCATCCTCATGGTAAAGAGCGATGATTTTGCACGAAGACAACAGAACTCTGAACTCAGAAAATTTTATGCTAGAAAAAGCAATAAGCTTAACAATAACCACTGGATGACGAGGTATATAGAGTAAAGTTATATAAAATCTCTCACAAATCAATAGGGACAGAAAAAATCTAATTTGATTGACAGTTTCAAACCTCCTGATCTTACTGTCCCTACCTGATGAGTGCAGACAGCACGAAACCGGTCATGGGGTGTGTGTGACGGAAAAGCATGCAAATGAATATTTTGTCCCATACCGTCATTTTTAAAAAGTGCTGCTTGAGAAAATCTGGGGTAAACATCGACTTGAAAAATCACGAGTTGGACTGACATTCTGATTTTGCAGCGTTGAATCAAATAAATAACAAAATGCCACACACTTATCATATTCCTCGGCGTCTGCCTGACAGGTGCACATGTTGTGGATCTAGAGTTTCCCACCTATGAAATATGAAGCCTCAAAATTGCAAACTCTCGTGGAAATTGAGTGTCAAGTTTCTCTTCTGAGAAGGAAGACTTGTATTTCTCTTGGTTAATGTTTTGCTGTCAAATTTTATACGATAGAATGAAGTTATCCAATAATCTCACGTTACAATGTGGCAATTATTTGCAAAGAAAGTAATATTCCGAAGTTTGTCGCCCATAAATTACAATTAATGGGGAATTTCTGTTCTCAGTCAGATAAATTATTTCGTTTATAAGTAGGAATAGCGGAACAAATATTTGAGATTTAAATAAATTTCCCGTTTGTGTTCTTGGAAAAAATAATTACAGCGAAGGATATCCGATTTAAGTATTCCACATCAGGCTCTACAATACTTGCGTAAGAAAAATGGAAAAATTAATCTGAGTAATTGTTATGATGGATGTATCACTGATGTTGCAGCAGAGATATTCGTTACGTTCTATCAATCTATACGTTGTTCTAAACCCAACAGTCAGGAAAAAGGAACAAGGCCGGAATGGAACGTTGATCGGGAGTCCAAGGTCCAAGCGCTTAGTGTGTGCGTTTGGACCGTGAACATGGTTTGTATTTATATGGGTTGAGGGTACACCATAATCGTGGGAAGGTGCATAGTGGGAATGACGGATGTTGGTTGTCATGGGCGAGTCAGACCATTTGAATTTGGATTTTAATGAACATGGGGTTTGTGGCCGAGATACAACATGACTCACCCAACAACAATTTTTCCTCCGTTGCGAACTTTGGTCGATAAGGGACGCGGGCTTGTTTGATTCGTTAGCAGGGTTCCCTCCTAACAGTAATATCAAACCCTAAACAAACTTGAATGTCTTTTTTATTGCTCGAGCTGTTTCGGTGGAACTCGATGTTGGTAAATGCAAGGAGAGATCGTCACCTAAACGCTTCTAGACACACACGTTCATCTATCACCTCAGCTGTTCTCACATCGATCCAGCCAAGTCTTCATGGCACATCGTGGGTGTAACACTAGTGAGTCCAAATGGAATTCACGTTTGTGTAGAATTAGTAACGCTTTACACATTTAGAACTGGAATACATAGGCTAAAACGTATGTACGAAAAGTTTAGTGCATGTAACTATAAACAGAGTACAGCACAAGCGAGCAATACTCATGACAGTAGGGAGCCGTACAAAGGAAAAAGAACGAAACCTCATGTTTCACACGGTGTCTACGTCTACCAGATGGGCTAGGATCGAGCTGTTCATCTTCCTGGGACCATTTTGTGCAACCAATTTATCTCATACCACAGGAACTGGTGAATTGGTGAATGCCCATTGAGTTTGTCTAACGAGGTAGCTGGTTTTTAAGCTGTTGTTTGATTACCAGTTTGTTGTCGCTAGAGACATTATTCATAAATTGAGTTTTCTGATCTGCAGACTTTTTCGGTGCTTCGGGTACTGATGGCCTTCTAGGCATTACACACATGTATTTCGATAAAGCATGAGAGATAACCATTTCCAGTTGAAACACATCATAGCAACATTCTTCCACCAAATTCTCTTCACGGCAAATTAGAGTTTCTTGTACCAAGTATCCTGTTTCAATCGATTGAGACGGCAATCAGCAATCGTCCGTGTGAGCAAGAATTCATTCGGATAGATTATTTCGTCACTTTTATTTCGGTTACAAACATTTCGGGACGATTTCCATTGTTTTTCTCGTGATTCACTCTCACTGAATGGGAAAATGCCATTTTGTCGGGGGTGGATGATTAAGGGGGAATTACCTCAGGTCGAGCTGCAAAGTATATCCTGACGTTCATTAAGATATTTTCACAGGCTTCGAAGTCACGTCGTCCTCCGTGCATTACACCCACTGGTCCCGATTCATTCTTGAGGTCAACCTTTCACTTCATTTAAAGAACCGTATGCAAGGTGGTTCCAAATGGAAGCAGTTGACTTCCTAATCAATAAATCATTAACCTTCCATTGAGGCTAATACTGTTTTCTCAAATTCCTGGTAACTCAAAGTGGAGTTCAAGCGGTGTGAAACGCGTTTGATCATCGACAAATTATTGATCGGAGCATCTTTATCAAGCATTTATCCAACGAATTTCAGGAAACATTTGCTCACTATCATCAGATATTGACTCAAGTGATGAAGCAAAGCACACTCCGATTCGATGAGAACAAATTATCCGTTTGATCATTGGTATTTTTAACTTTGCCAAGCTTCTCTTATCTCAGGCTATAAATTTGCGAGTTTGAAAAATTTTATTATTCTCGGAGAGGGCTAGAGAAACGAAAGAATATTTTTCAACAATAAAAAGAATAAATTCGCTTAGTAATATCTACTGATTTCGTATTATGAAGATAGTTTATTGGATTAGATAAAGACTTTGCAAGATAAGTCTGGGTATAAATGGCGGAAAATGGATTTTTTATGAGTCTCAGAGGAGATTAGAAAAGGAAATGAATAATGGAATTGAATAAACTGATACACAATCGATCGAGCGATGGTAAAAAACACAGGAATTGGATGTTAAAACGACTTAGTAATTATCACACTGGCCGGAGCACTCATTTTCCATTATAAAAACGTCTCTCAAATACAATGTTTTACTTGTATACCACTGTTGTGTAAGGTTTTTACGAAGAACCACAATGTTCAAATAGGGAATCACAAAGTGATTCCTGGCCAAGCGCTCGAGACGCTCATAAAAGACCAATATACTGTGGTGTAGAGGATGTGGATGTGAGCACCGCAAAATATTGGTCTCCCAAATACCTTTTGAAGCAGTAGGATCATATACGTCAATGTTGCTGTGATACATCAAACACCGCACGACCGGTTTCGTGCTGTTTGCTCTCAATCTTCAAATAGAGAATCACAAAGTGATTTCTAATCAAGCGCTTAAGGCACTTATGAAATACCAATTTATTGTGGTTCCCAAATTTCCATCCTTTACGAACAAACCCGGGGCTTGTCTGTTTGCCGTCATCAAGTGGAGACAGTAAGATCAGGTTAATTGACCTTTCAAACAATTGTGAATTGGTGAACGAGGTTATACTTGATTGCAACAGTCGTATAGAGTTTTTATAAAGAATCACGATGTTAAAACACTTAATCACCAAGGCATTCCTGGCCAAGCACTCGAGGCGCTTATTGATGTCCAAAGTAATGTGCTGCTCACATCCCCCGCACTCACACACCACTACCGGTTTCTGACTTAGATGAACTGAACTGGCATAAATGAACTAACAAGTAAACAAGAAGAAGCTTCATAATACACAACAAGTTCAGCCGACTCCAGAAATGAAACCGAACAGAAAACAGAACCAGAACATATATCTGAACTGGCAGCCTGGGTATTTCGGCCACTTGGAATCGGCATCGCGCATAAACCCACATTAACACTCCACAACCATTACAATAACATGAAAGACGACGTGGCGAAAGAAGAACAGTCGAATATCGTTTACAAGATTGCGACAGAGATTGCGAAAAGAACTACACCGGAAAAACAGATTGCAAACTGAGAACAGGACTACATGAAAATCAGTTGACCGTACGCGGACATGACCGGAATTCACTAATCTCAATACATATTGGTCAATTTGGGAATCAGTTAGACTGGGACCGCACAAGAATATTAGCCAAAGTATACCAACGACGGACGCTAGTATTCCTAGATGCGTGGCACTCTACAACAAACTCGTTCAACCAGCATCTTCAATTGACTGCAACATATGGACCAATGAGAAGACATGCTTACAGAGAGGACCTAACATGAAACGCTTCACCGACAATGAATTCAAATGAGATTCGTAACAGACAGAAGATGGTATACAATCGATTACGGGGTGAAGATTCGCCCTTGGCGTACACCAGTGGCAGGATCGAAACATTGCCAAAACTGTTTGAACTGATAGCTGCAAATTTCGTTAAATTTTCATGACTAATCCGGTACAAACAACCGTTTCCAAATAGGATTCGGTTGAGTGATGAATGCGATTAAGATGCCAATTTGGAAAATTGTGTCAAACATATTTGAATTTGAATTTGGCACAGGACGCGTTTGTGTTTGACGAGCTTGTATTGTAACTTTTAAAACGTTTCGTCATCAGGTTAGATGAAAGCGTCAGCGCAAACCTCATGACATAGCGTTGGCTGTCTTTGGGTGAGATTTTTTATTCAATACTCTCCGTGCTTCTCATAGCCCGATTGGTTGAATTCAAGTTCATATTTTGTCTTACGCGGATATTTATTGCGGCGTCAGTCTCGTCCAATCTTATTGGCTGATTGTTCCGTTTCTCATTGGACCGTTCTCTGTGTACTTTTTAAACCACCAACATGGATTCATTGGGAACCTACCAATAAGAACCGTTTGTTTTTTTAAGTAATCTCCACCAAACGAAACGTCAAAGCACGTATTCGATTTCACTTAAACCCACTGCACTTACATTCCACAGAAAAGCCTGTTTTCGCATTAAGTTTTGTGACAAAATTTCATTTTAAAATCACCTGATCGAAAATCGAAACTGCATATCAGGTTCATATCCTTCTGTGTTAGTATTCAAAACTTGGTTATTTAAAGAATTATCGAGTATACTTCCATTTTAAAATTTTTCAAGGTCGCATAATAAACATTCAATAAAACGCAACAACTTCATTAAATCCTGTGATAAATAATCCGGTATTACAGCATGTGATAAAAATACAGTTTTGTTAGATAACACCATTGACATATCACATACGGTCAACATTAGATATTCGAGATTCAAGATTCAAGAATTTATGGAATAAAAAGCTCGTAGCTGTACAACAACACAGGATGTTCGTTTAAGGACAATGAATTTATATACAAATAAATTGAGCCACTAGGATGATCTACAGTTTTGTAGTTAGAAAAATGTCATGTATTGCCCGGGTATGATGGGAAAATATTCGTTTGGATAAAAGTCATGTTATATAAACGGGATGTAGGGTGGAATTGCTACGCATAAATATATCCAATTTGTTCCTGAAAATCCTTTCACTCGACGATTTTACAACATCTAACGGTTGGGAATTCCATAATAAACAAACGCTCACCGAATAGAAGAACCGACGGCAGTTCCGGTGAGAATGTGGAATATCAAATGCCAGTGGGTGAGTATGTGTGGCATGGCTTGACCGTAGGCGAAATAGATGCCTCAAAAGGTGCATCTTTGAGTTCATTATTTTATAAGTGAGGATCAGTTCCAACCGAACCCGTCTGCGAGGCAGTGTATCCAAATTTAGATTAACCCGTCAATCCTCATGTGGTAGGTTGCCGAGACAGCCAACCATTTTAGTTGTTCTATGATAAACCCTCTCGAGCAGCTTGATGTTCTTTTGCAGCCATGGTGTCCAAGCTTGCACTGAATAATCCATCACTAGGTACGTATTTTTGAGCATGGGGAATGTTTCTCTGGAAAAATGTCCGAAAATACGCTGAAGCGTACCTAGCATGCGGCTTGCTCGGTTGTACAGTGCTTCGCATTGCATGCTATTCTGACGACTTCCACTAATCCACACGCCGAGGTCCTTTTCTTTTGTGGTCCAGTTGAACATAGTGTAATTGGAAATATGATCATGCTGGCAAAAATCCCGATCATCGTTTCGAAATCTTGGTCCACTCCCTTTGATGCAATTCAAAGCACTGACATCACTGAACAACAACATAGATTTGTAATATCAGCAGATCATGTGTAAGGATTGTAAAAGCGATTAATCCAAAGTATCTAGGTTATGGAGAATTTAAATCAGAAATTTGACATTTGAACAGGTCGCAATTTCGCTCAAAATGGGAGCTTTGCAAGTTCTTGACATTGACCTTACGAGGTAGGAAGAACTTGCTCTTGGCTACTCACTTTAGAGGCACAATACACAGCGTTATCTTAAAGCTGAAGAAAAGTGGATACTCCTCACTGAGTAGGCCAAGCTGACAGCGTACAAATACCGCTGATCGACAAAGTACTGCTCATCATTGTAAGCAATATGAGAGAGAACGCTAGTCCTAAATCGGACTGATAAGTCATTCTAACGGCTATCTTGCGCTTTCGATATACATGAACATATTGAGTCAGCCGAACGAGGCCAACAACAAATATTTTCGCAGAGATTTAGGATTCAATATTCAAGATTCAAGATTTATGTTTGAAAAAGCAATTAACTTTGCAATAACCACAGAGTGAAACTATAGGTACAAATGTATATACATATAAGTATAAATAAAATCAAAATCAATGAGACGATGATAGTTTATTAATAGTTTGGGACAAAATTCGGATTAGCTCTCATATAATCGTCAAGTTTTGATTTGAATATAGATAAATTGTTTGAGCTTACCAAATCGGAAGGTAGGGGATTCCATGCAAAGCACACACGTACCGAATAAAAATACCTGTGGCAGTTTCGTTTGGAATGCGGTATTTCCAACTTGCAACCATTTCCACGGCTGTTTCTGAAAGTTCGAAGGTGGAATAATATATCCAGGGGGTGGGAAACAGTAGTTAGTATTTTGTATGCGGGGATGAGATCACTTAGCATTCTCTTTTGTGCAAGTGTCCTCATCTCCAGTCGCCTGAGTCGCCCGGCGAATGGCATATTTTCGAGTCCAATGACAAACTTAGAAGCTCTCCGGTATATGCGATCCAGGAGTAGGATGTCTTTTTGGAGCCATGGTGTCCAGGCTTGTGCGGCATAATCTAGAAACGGGTATATATATGTGTTCATCATGAGAGGAAAACACCCCGTGGAAAAAACGTCCAAATATCCGCTTTAACATGCCAAGCATCCGAGACGCGCTTTTGTAAACGGCTTCGCATTGTAGACCATTTCCAAACTACCGCAAATCCATACACGCAGGTCTTTTTCTTCTTCGGTTTACTCCAGGATTTTGTCGCCAAGCTTGTATTGATAGGAAACGCCAAGGTCACGACCGATCTGAATGATCTTTGACTTTTGCATATTCAATGGCAGTTTATTTTCGGATGACCAGTTGTACAAAACATTCAAATCGTTTTGCAGCAAAATACAATCATGAGCCTTGCTGATTCGCCTCTATACTTTTATGTCGTCAGCAAACAATACCATATCATGGTCATTTGATATTTGTATATTGTTCATATAGACTAGAAACAGTATTGGTCCAAGCACTGAGCCTTGTGGAACTTCGCTAGTGACATCGAAGTTGTTTGATAATAAGCCGTCCACACGAAATCGGATGTGCCTTTTGCTGAAATAATCTCTTATCAATTCGTATAGTCCTCCAACAACACCGTGTTTCCTTAGGTTCTTCAAGAGTAAATTGTGATCAACTCTGTCGAACGCTTTAGAAATGTCCAGGTAGCACGCATGAATACAGCCCCCCGCATCAACAATCCTAGTCCAATCCTCTAAGCTTGTCAGCAAGTTTGTTAGACAAGAGCGATTTCTGCGAAATCCATGTTGGGCAACTGCCAAAAGTTGGTTCGTTTCCAGAAGTCGCACGATTTCTTCGGTTATTATTCGCTCAAAATCTTTTGATACCGAAGACAGCAAGGTCACCGGCCTGTAATTTTTTAGTCTTAGTAACCGTAGCCTGAAGATGATTGATCTAGTTCTAGATCCTGGAGGTTATGACGCGTATGACCTTATAATCAATAAGATCTCGAATGTTCCAAACAAATTGGTTGGTTTTAAGATTTGCTTAACCCCACAATGCAATCACACTATGATTTCTACTAAAAGCATTCGAAAAAATGTGGATACGTAGAGGAGTATTCCAACTTCGGCATTGTTATTTCAACGGTCGTTGTTCAATGTCAGGAGCTTTCATATCTCTTTTGCGAACGTCTTTGTACCGCAAGTGCGGTCTGCAAAAAAGTCAGCTTTCTGCTTTCAACTCAACATAGAGTAGGTCTTTTCCCTTCTGTCCACAATACCTAGCCTGCGTGGACGAACGTGTTGTGTAGTCTAGGTTTATAAAGCACTTTATAATTGATTACTTTGTATATCCATGATATGTTCAAAATACGGCTGATGCCACTGAATTGAAAGCATTCCGCTTCCCTTCGTGTCCTGCGTGTCTTGCCGCAACCGAGTATCCTACGAGGTTTTCTTCGCCTGAATGGAGTGACATCATTACTTAGGAGCCCCATCTGGTTTTAAGGCGCCTTCCAGAATCCGCTTATGCAGACAACGGGTTGTACTTGTTGGCAGAGATTGTTTAGGATTGGGGCTACATCGGGGACTTCGATAGATGGGCGTCAGTTGCACGCCGGTGGCGTGATCTGCGTTCAGCAGCCAAGAGCTGTATCTGCTCCTCCTTAGCTTGCAGACGACGCTTCAAACAATGCCTCCAATGTGAGCGGTCAAGCACAAGTTATTCCCACATCGCGGGGTCAATGCCAAAAGCTTCCATAAAGGTTAATGGAGCAGATATTTCCACAATTTGGCGTCCAGTTCTACAGCAGTAATTATTACTGTGCATGAGACCTAATGCGCATAAAGCATAAAGCAAGCAAACTATCGGTCTGTGCACATTGTCCACACCTACAACCACAAAGCAAATAGGGAAGTATATAGCCGATAGTTGTTGTCTATCTTATGTAACTTGAGATTGGTCGAGTAAAATCAATTCAAACGTGAACCCCATTCGTTTTGACTAAGGAAGCTTCTGTTTCGGAAGCGAACCGTTACCAAACAACTGGTCTAACCGATTCATTGCAGACTTTCTTTTCATGGATTCCCTATCGGTCTGAAATATATTAAAAAATACCTTGCTTGATAAAGGTTCGAAAATCCAATTTCTATTACCAGTATACGTGCATATCTTTCGGGGCCGATTTCTGTTGCACTATTGCATGTTGATAAGTGAAACCGGATCTGCAGTGTTAATTAGGCGATTCTGGAAATATTAGTTTCCCGATCATGTCTCATGCAGTCAAGTATCCTTTCAAATAAATGTATATAGACCAGCCTAATTTCTCTCCTTGTTTACAACTCATTTATAGTTTTCTAGGCCTAACATTTTTGGGAGAAAAAATTGATATGCGTTGTTTCGTTAGAGCAGCGGCATGGCAAACCAAGTTAAAAGTCGGAAGCCAAGGATAGATTAGTTTGTAACAGCAAGCCATGATATGCGTTACATTTACACAGATCCTATAAACATGTTGCGAAATTAACGCCGTAGGGTTGAGGGGGTCAGGGTCCTTAGTGTTTCATCCTCCGGCACAATGCAAGAA
>JACCGJ010004075.1:0-16665 GCA_013407085.1 Atriophallophorus winterbourni | reverse complement strand
AGATAGATAGATAGATAGATAGATAGATAGATAGATAGATAGATAGATAGATAGATAGATAGATAGATAGATAGATAGATAGATAATCGTTAAATATGTGCAAATAATTCATAAGTAGTCCAAAATACGAACCATATCCATGACACATCCTCCTTTAATTTCAACGAAATTATTCTGATCAACCTCCGTTTCAGTCGCGTGATTCTCATCCGATTTCCGTTTCAAACCTGTTAAATTCAGTTCAACTAATTATTTCTTATCAGTAGGAAAGTTTAAAATCAAGCGAACCAATTGTTAGAACTGCATTTCCTTACTTTGGTCTTCCTCTATGGCCATAAAGACTGTGAGTTCGCCTATTTTAGCTCCAGAATCACTCAGTACCGTCAGGTTACTGCAAAATAACAATGCATATTGATGAGAATTTGAAGAAGACCAAACGGAGTGATGCTTTGAACATTAACGATAAATAATTAGACAAGATTATCAAAACTCATCGTTCTAGTAAGCTGGAGTTTGTGTTGGCTGCAAATGTGCTCTATAATCACTTGAAATTTACTCGTGACTCACGGTTAACGATATTATAGTTTTCGTCTGTTTGGCACATGGCAACCTGACAGTATGTTAGCGCTGAGACTGGACCTTAACGTGGTGCGATGGTTTGTGTACCTTCATGACCTATTGAGCTATACTGGTTGGTGCCTTTTGGTGCCAGCAGAGCTACTCATACCAGGAAGGTCGATGGATAGAGGTCAGACAAGCTCAGTCTCAAGCCACTGCCTCGTGGTTCAGGCTTTTTAGCCAAAGGCTCCGGGTGGGGCCCCCTAAGCCAGCCGGGGGGGTAACCGGGTAGTATCACGCCCACAAGCAATTATGAAAATAAAGGTAAAAATTACAGATCCCGTGCTCCCACGCTCTTTGCTCTCTGCTCAAAATGCATTAAATGATCCCACGATGCATGCAAACTTTTTAAATAACTGTTTTCCGTTTCGTGGTTTTTTGGGTAGCCCTGACAGAAGTGCAGCTTGTTCATCTAGGTTTCCAAATTCAGCCACTTTTAATATTTTGCCTGCTTCGAATGCCTCCAGAGCTTTCTTCCGCCCGCGCGTGCCATTCAAATTAGCGGCATTTAGTGTACGGACTTTAGCTAGCATCGGACAGCAGGCAACCTTGGCTCGCACACTTGATAGCCTCGAGGTCGATGTGTGATGTTTGTCGGAAACATGCATGTATAACTCTAGCTCAGTTACACAATTGTCTAACCCTTCGAACTTACGCAAGTCACACTACCTACGCCTGTCCACGGATGACGATGCCATGGTATCTGATCAATCTGGTGTCGGAATTATCTTGAGTGAGTGAGCTGAGGTCGCACTGTTAGACTGGATCCTAGTCGACAGTCGCCTTTGTGCAGTAAAACTACATGGTTCGTACAAAAAAGGCCGATTTCGCAATCAATCCCGCAACCTGTTTGTGGTTGCTGCCTATGCGCTGACTAATTGTAGTCCTGAACTTGACAAGGATGAGTTTTATGGAAGATTACAAGAACTCCTCGGAGACAGCCGCGTTGGATATGGGCTGACTTTCCGTGTAGCTCAGCACTGGGTTTCTGCGAATTCTCTCCAACTAATGGACCAACGTCGATTGCTTTCTAATGATAGCATACATGATGCGTCACGAAGGCTTATTAAACGTTAGTTTGAGAATCGACAGGGAAAGTTGGTGGAGTTCCAAGGCTACGGAAATGGAATCTGTGGCAGCTGTAGGCAATTTCAAAAAATTGTTCCAACTCATCAGAACTACTGAAAGCGGGCGACCAGGCATCAGTGAGCTGATACGTGAAGCAGATGGTTCGCCAGATTTAACATGCAAAGATGCATGGAGCGATGGACAGAACATTTTGAGGTACAGTTGAACTAGACTTCTGTACCCAATGATTTCGAGGATACGGAACACTGTACCCCATGGTCGATTACTCTCGAGGTTCCCACTCAATCAGAGATTTACAATGTACTTTGAAGCCTCAAGCACCATATCATCAGGTGCTGATGCTTTGCTTCCGTCATTGTTCAAGGATGGCGGTTTCGCTTTAGTTCGCGAACTTCAAGCGCTGTTCGCCAACATATGGGGTGAGGAACGCGTTCCGATCCATTGGAGAGAATCAGTAATTGCTCCGATTCCCGTGAAAATCATCAGGGTATCAGTCTAGTTTCAGTAGCTCCTAAAATAATGGCATCCATCCTGCTTCACCGATTAAGTGTTACGTTCTTGATATGGAGCTAATAATGCACCGGATATGCTTTCCACAATATTGCCCAACCGATTATTGAGAGAAGACCAAGGCTTCAGATAAGTTCGTATGGCAGCTCATTTCCAATAATAACAAACATGGTTTACTCATCCATATATATAGGCTGAGAATGTAAAAGGAAATGACCTTGGAAAATAGCACATTAAAACCGTGTCAAAGACTCGATGGACCAATCAGAATAAAGGGCGAATATGATCCAATTATAATCATGTTTTTCCGCCAAATAATTCAAATCTTTGTTGACATAGTGTCAATATAGAGTCGTAATATCTCCAAAGATATTGAGTTTTTAGGGAAAATAAACGTCTTTTCCCATTACCTCCCTTTTTAAAAGTGACTCAGTACCGACAGAGCTTGGGGTTCACTTGAAGTGGTACGACAGTCTTGCGTCTTCGGTTAGTCCATCGTCGGGGTTCTAGTGCGCGATCGGGAGCGATATTGTCAGGTGGTATTTCAACCGGAGGAGATGGGAGCTGGAAGGTATCAAATAGAAGATCCAACGGAAGATTCACTGGTTCCGCAGGTTCTAACTCCGACTGTCCTTCTCTTGGTCTCAATTGATTGAGATGGCGTATCCAAACGTCGTTTCCAACTTGGATGTCGAACATAACGCTACCTCTCCGACATACAACTTTGCCCTCGATCCATGGGTTTCTTCGTTGTCGATAATCACGAGCATAGACGCTGGATCCCACTTTGAAGCTCCTCTGACTGAGATGCTGATGAACATGAGGTTGCGGTGGCTTCGGGACCATTGCGTTATTGACTGTACGAAGTTTTCTACCCATTAGTGCCTCTGCTGGCGTTTGACTATTCATCAGGGATTCGTGTGGGGTCGTCCGGTAGACTAACAGGAATCGTTGCAAGTTGTCGACGGTAGTCCCCTCCCCTCGGAACTTGAGCATTGCTCTTTTGAATGTGTCGACAAACCTCTCCGCTTGTCCGTTCGATTGGGGATGGTAGATCGGAGTCCGGATATGCTCAATTGCATTCTTCTTGCAGAATTCGGCAAAATGAGCTGATGTGAATTGGGATCCATTATCTGAGACAATGGTGTCGGGAACTCCGTGTTGGCTGAATATCGAAGTGAGTGCTCCGATTGTGGTCGAACTTGTGGCAGGAGAGAGCGGGACGATTTCTGGCCATTTTGAATAAGCGTCTACCAAGACTAAGTAGGTGGTTCCGTTGAGTGGGCCGGCGAAGTCAATGTGAATACGCGACCATGCTTTGTCAGGTCGAGGCCACGGAACTGGTGTTGCGTGAGCAGGAAGTTTTGCCGCTTGTTGACAATTGGTACAGCGCCTGACAAACTCGGTGATGTCAGCGTCCATCCCTGGCCAGTAGGCGAAACTTCGGGCGATTGCTTTCATCCGATTGAGCCCCGGATGTCCAGCATGAAATTGACGTATTACCCGTTGACGCAAAGCAGCGGGAATAACGACTCGAGCACCAAACATGAGACAGTCATCCACGATTGATAAGGATTCCCGTCTTTGGAACAGTTGATTGTCATTCAATTGTGGTGCTAGCCTAGGCCATCCAGATTGAACATATCTGATAGCTTCTGAGAGAACCTCGTCGTCGTTCAGGGTCCTCTTGATATCTGCGACCGTCACGGGAAGGTTTCGGACTGCTGTGGTTAACTGATCACGTACATACCGCTCAGTAGATATAGCTGCAATCACCACGTCCCCGTCACTGCCTGTTTCGTTTGAGAGTAGACGGGATAGGGCGTCTGCTTGACCAAAATCTTCTGTTCTGCGGTATTGAATCTTGAAATCGTAACCAAGAAGAGTGAGGGCCCAACGTTGCAGACGATTGGCTGAATGAGCAGGGATCCCTTTCTTCGATCCAAATACCGAAATGAGCGGTTTGTGGTCCGTCAGCAGGGTGAAACTTCGACCGTAGATCAACTTGTGAAACCGTTTGACTGCGAACACGAGGGCCAACGCTTCCTTTTCTATCTGGCCGTACTTCTTCTCTGCTGGTGTCAGTGTTCGTGATGCATGCATGATAGCTTTCTCCGTTCCGTCAGGAAACTTGTGAGAGATGACCGCACCAACGCCATGGCTAGAAGCATCAGCGGCTACAACGATTGGTAATACCGGATCGTAATGCGTCAGCAGCAGCTCGGAACTCAGCATTGTTTTCACTGTGACGAAAGCATCTTCGCAATCGGGTGACCAGTTCCATGCCATGTCTTTCTGGAGAAGGCTGTTGAGCGGTGCACGAACATTGTGTAGTGATGGCAAGAAAGCGCTGTAGTAACTTACCAGTCCAAGAAATGAACGAAGCGTAGAGACATCTGTGGGTGCCGGCATTCGTTGAATAGCTTGGATATTCGCTGGATCAGGATGACGACCAGAAGCATCGAAGATGAAACCAAGGTATTTGATGGAATCCAGGTAAAACTGGCATTTCTCTGTACGAAGCCGGAGACCGCTGTCTTGTATCCTTTGTAAAACATCTTCCGTACGAGACTGTAGCTCACCTGTGTTTCTGCCAACGATTAGAATGTCGTCCATGTAGACCGCAACGCCTGTAATACCTGCCAAAATCGTGTCGATCGCTTGTTGGAAGATCGCGGGTGCGGTCTTCACGCCAAATGGGAGTCTGTTGAATTGATACAGTCCACGATGGGTATTGATCGTTAAAAACTCACGTGATTCAGGTGCGACTTCCACTTGAAAATAAGCTTCTGCCAGATCGAGTTTCGCAAAGCAGGTGCCGCCATTAAGTATGGTGAAGAGATCATCTGGTAACGGAAGCGGGTAGTGGTGAGTCTCAAGTGCATCATTGAGACCAGTCGAGAAATCTGCGCAAAGGCGAATCGAGCCATTGGTTTTCTTCACCACGACGATGGGTGCTGCCCAAGATGAGTACGTTACCGGAGAGATGATTCCAAGTTCATGTAGACGCTGTAGTTCCATCTCGACTTGGGGAAGTGAGGCATATGGTACAGGTCGTTTGGGGCGAAATACTGGCTTGGCTCCTGGACGAAGTTGAAGGACTGCTTGTGTATGCTTGCACTTACCAAGATCCTCTTTGAACAGATCGGAAAACCGGTTGACGATTTGATCGATTCTGTTTGAGGGTGCACTGCTGCACTGGATTTGGTTGCACAGAGCATTGATTGGCTGATCTGCCAGTTGGAGATCTTCGATCCAATCGAGTCCGAGAAGATTCAAGTTCGCTTTGGCGATGTAGCAGGTACATGGTGCTGTTTTCTCTCGGAAAGACACACAACACTTCAGTTGCCCGATTAATTTGAGTGATCCACCACAGGCACTGGTTGCAGGCGGACATGTTGAATAGATACGTGGGCTGCCAAGATTTTTCCAAATTGCTTCGGAGATGATTGTGATGTCCGATGCTGTATCCAGTTGAAGCTGAACGGGTATACCGTTGATCTGGATAGAGATGAACCGCCGTCTCGGAGATGAACTTACTTGGAATGTTGTTGTGACGCTGAGCGCGTGTCCGCTTGGTGAATGCTTCCAAGGAGTCCTGGGCTTCGATGCAAACCTCTGCTGGTTTTGCTGCGGCTTTGAAAATGGCCTCGAAATCTTTGGTTTCGACGAAACTTGTTGTTTCGTTCTGGATCTGCAGAATCCTTCTTTGTGGCCTGTGACGTTGCACTGACTGCAACGGTGCTGTTTAAAGGGACAATATCGGACATAGTGCCAGGCTCCGCAATGCCAACATGGAGACGGTGGCTTCTTTGGGCTGGAAACTTGTGGCGAATGCCAATTGCTTTGCTGAACGGCATGGACGGTGTCGGTGCCATGATTCCCATGTTGAATCATTGCCGAATCTTCTTGGAGACGGACCAGTCGTAGATATTCATCACCAATGGCTTGGAGAGTGAATGAGGGTTCTTGCTCAAGTTTGTTGAGCAGTCGCGTTCGAATATCAGCGAAACGCGGAGATACCAGGCTGCATATGAATATCAAGGACTTGAACTGGTCGTCTGTGAGGGACCGTAACTTGAAGCGTTCACATTCGCGATTGACAATGCCCATGTGTGTCAGGAAGTCATCAGTGTCGTTCATTTTCAGCTTGAGGCACCTGTACCGAGTGTTGAAGAGAGATACCTGCTCACCGAAAAGTTCAATCAGTGACTTGATCGTCTCATCAAAAGTTCTATCCCGAGGATTCTTGGGAAGGATCAGGTTACAGTACTTATCCAGCTCTGCTGGGCCAAGTTTACGTAGCAGCAGCCGGACTTTCCATGCATCATCTTGGGCTGAGAAATCAACACGAAAAAGATCTTCATAACGCCTGAACCAAGTTTCAAATGTGACGTTAGCTTCCGGATCATAGGCGAATTCTGCGATGCTGTTCGCAATTCCGTCAATGGAGGGTGGAATAGCACGAGGTTCTGTGATTGGTACTTGCTTCTGCAGAAGAAGTTCCATTAGCATCATTTGTCGCTCCAAAAGAATTTCTATCTTGGATTGTTCCATGATTTCGTAACTTGAATAAACCCGTCGCCAAACTGTTACGTTCTTGATATGGAGCTAATAATGCACCGGATATGCTTTCCACAATATTGCCCAACCGACTATTGAGAGAGAAGACCAAGGCTTCAGAGAAGTTCGTATGGCAGCTCACTTCCAATAATAACAAACATGGTTTACTCATCCATATATATAGGCTGAGAATGTAAAAGGAAATGACCTTGGAAAATAGCACATTAAAACCGTGTCAAAGACTCGATGGACCAATCAGAATAAAGGGCGAATATGATCCAATTATAATCATGTTTTTCCCGCCAAATAATTCAAATCTTTGTTGACATAGTGTCAATATAGAGTCGTAATATCTCCAAAGATATTGAGTTTTTAGGTAAAATAAACGTCTTTTCCCATTAATTATCTAAAACGAATAAATTGAAGTGTAAACTATTTCTTTACGAGTCCGCTCGGGACAAGCTTGTATTTGCGTTTGTTTGTTGTTGTTGGCCTCCTTCAGTGATGTCGAACATGGATGTACATCACAATCGCATGATTTCTTCATGTTCCACAGCTTTTCGAATGAATAAACACTTCGATTCGAGAGGAAAATTCTGTCCCGCAGCACTAGCAACGACAGGCAGTACTCAGTCGCCCGGCGTCAGTTGTATGACGACGGTATGATTAGCGTTCAGCAGTAAAGAGCTGTATCGTCTTTGTACCGCAAGTGCGGTCTGCCTTGTTTCAATTCACCATAGAGTAGATCTTTCGGAATGTGACCATTTTCGTTCTGTAGATGCGATCAAGCCAACGCATGTGGCGCTGTCCTAATGGGGTGAACATGCACTGTAGACCAGCTTTTGAAAGCACTTCACCAATAGTCAGTTTTTCTTTCCACGATATGTTCAAGATACGACAGATGCTTCGTAGATTGAAAGCATTCAGCTTCCGTTCGTGTCTTGCGTTGATGGTCCAGGTTTCACTGCCATACAGTAAAGCAGTTTGTGCTCTCAACCGGTTCAGGTTAAAAAGCTTGCCATCACTCCTGCTGACGTAGTCGAATGTCTTCGTTAAATCAATAAAAACAGCGTATAATGGCATACGCTGTTCCCGACACTTTTCTTGAAGTTGTCTCAGGGAGAAGATCATGTCAACGGTTGATCTTCTCCTGCAGAAGCCACTTTGAGATTCGGAGTAAACTCTATTAGCTAAATCTTGTTGCCGTATCTGTAAAACTTTAGCAAAGAATTTGCCTACAATATTCAGAAAGAAGATTACTTTGTAATTGTTGCATTTGCCTCTATCACTCTTATTTTTAAATAGCGTGATTATCTTCGTGTTTCGCATCTGTTGTGAGACACAATCCTCCAGCCAGCACTCGATAAGCAAATGGTGAAGAGGCCGTAGTAATTCTGCTCTACAGCATTTGATGAGCTCAGGTGGAATTCCTTCGTCACCAGGGACCTTTTTATTCGCTAACCGTTCGATTGCCTTATTGAGCTCATCAAGTGTAGATGGAGTATCTAGATGTTCAATGGTTGGCAACCGCTCAACATTTTCAAATACATGCGTTAAAACCGTACTGTCCCTAGAGTAGAAAGCGGACAAGTGCTCTACCCATCATTCCATCTGATGAGTTTAGTCAACGATCGGGTTACCAGATACAGTCTTAATAGGAGCCGCTTTAAGTTTTTTTGGACGAATGGCTCTCTTGATCCCATCACATGACGTGAAAATTTCCAGTATCTGCAGCTTTTTGAATACTGAAATTAATTTCAGTCCAATAATCATTTCAACATCTTCTTACAGTGAGTTAGACCTTATTTCTAGCTGCTCTTAAGTTTTCATCTGTTGAAGTACCTCTGAAATTCAAGAATGCTGGCCGTTTCTCACCCAAAACAGCATTAATCTCAGAAGCATTTGCTTCGAACCAGTCGCTCATTCGAGTATTCTTCGGACCGTAAGTGGAAATTGACACTTGGTATATACAACTTTCTTGCTTAACGAGACTACAGCTCCGGATTTTTTCTCTAGGTTGACTCCTAAAGTTTGTTTCCATGATTGGATGTAGCCACCATACAGTGAAGTTTTTAGGTAAAGGTTTTCTTTCCCCCAGGTGGATTGCCTTCATGGACTTACGAGCTCCATCTGCTCGAAGCAAGCTGGATTTAAGGCGCCAGTCAGCCTCCATTGCCCCTTCTCATGTCAGTAGAAGCAGTTCCGCCTGGTCACACAGGACCACGCGTGCAGGCCCGGAGCTGGACTTGGTTGTTAGAGGTTATATGAGACGCGCGCCATAACAGTATTTTTGGAGTTGCGAGCTTATCTCCAAAACCGCTCAGGCAGTGACAACCTCGGAACCGGTTGTTTGTAGTTTTCATCAATACCCGAAGATAGATGTGAAGTTTGATCGTAAAAGTATGGAGTCTGCAATTCTGACAATCACCCTTGATCTGATGAATCTGCCAATGCCAAAAGCTACTCTGAACGATTGCATACAAATTTATGTATGCTTAGCTTGTCAATACACGAGGACGAAGCCAAGTTTGACCTCAAAATAATCTGCCATTCTAGTCGTCATGGCAAGGTAACTCAATTTGTGGCGACGACCGGGTAAGAATTGGCGATGTACGATACTGAAAAACAATCCATCACCACTAGTACTGAAACACAACCTTTTATGGCTACCGGCACACTAAGTGATCGAATTTCACTTGATCAATCTGCAACCGATGAACGATTTATTTTCCTCTTTCCCTATAACCTCATATAACCTACTCCTACCCGAATTGCTCACAACGAAGAATAGATTATCACTTACGATTAACGTGTGATTTTAACGCACTGAGCAAGGTGCATTTATTTGGGAGAATAAATGAAGTTATTCTAGTTAGGAGGGCAGGTCTCCATAATGCCGATGCTTAGCTCGAGTCTCGTTACAACCTAGTATATATGATAATAAGCTATCGCAGTGATCTTTACAATCATTTTTCAGTAATCATTTTAGACTTGGGTTTAGTGGTGAGTTAAGATTGAATACATTGACTCAACTGTGCCACTGTGGTGACAATTGAAGCACGGACCTCTCGGACCTTTCTCCGTTACACCACCGCTTGGCACCACCAGCTGCCGTTGTTTGAAGCTTAGAAATATACTCATAAATTAATGGCTCTTTGGTCACAGGAAACATACAATTGGGAACCTTTCACGTAACCAATTTCGCTTGTGACCCAGAAGCTCCTTTGCTCCTATTGTGTAGCAAAGCTAGATGAAGACCTGCCTTTCCTAAAGCGGTATTATATTTCCAATTGGGCGCTGCAACGATTTTAACACAACAATGATCACAATATATGTGACATTTCCTTCTTCAAACTTTCACCAATTCATCTACGCTGACGTTTAAATAGAGATAAATTGACCACCAATTACATTTTCAGGATTCTGTAGAGATATTAACAATTATGACATTTTACTCCACGCGTAAGCTGTCTCTGCACGTGTGCATCATGATTTATCAATCGATCGGCCGGTGCATTGTACGTCGCGATCGATAAATCGGGTCACGTGATGTGCAGTGAGACTGTGCTTAGCAAACAACTTCATAACTTCTAGGTAAAGTCAACAACAAGGTTTAAGTTGCACGATTGTGTGCTCGCCTGAACTCGAATCGTTTGGTAGAATCCTCTTCTAGTCAGACATAAGATACGTTTTATTTTAAGGATTTTTCGCACCGTTTGGTCACCTATTTAAAAATGCTGAGATCAGAGGGGAGCGCTATAACAGAAAGAATAATAACGGTTCTGATTTCCAACTCAATCAGATATGGTTTTGAATACACACACACGATTAGTTTAATTGAGATAATTAAACAGCATATTATATCAGTCCCATTTAAACTTATTTTGAGGGTACCCGATAGATTTGGAAAATATAATTAATCACGCCGCCACTAAGATTACATCATGTTCAATATTGATCTACTCGAACTTGCTTGAAACCTTCAATGACAGTCAGACATCTATCAAATTTAGAATCAAGCCGCAGTGCAAGGTGAAGTACAATATGTTTCCTTTCGCACTTATTATCCTTATCGATTCCTTCCTACGCTACCAATCTCATACAATCTCATGAACACCCGGTTCATTGGTATATATAAACGCACCAGGGCGCCTCAACAAATGCCATGCAATCGAATTTAACTCAATCTGTGTAACTTAATGTTCATATAAATTGTTTTTAGTTATCTTGGTACGAGTCAGTTGTGGTGGAACTGCTGGAGACAATGCAATCATATTTCGTCAGTGAGATTGGTAATTGCTCCAACGCTTCCGAACCCACGTGAGTGCGTCCACCTTGGCACATTCAGTTTATTTTTTTAAATTGTTACGTTTTATCTGATACGAATGACTTGAATGGACCAATTTGATCAGGGCCTTCATTTTTCCAACGGAGCTGTCACCTAGAAATTGTGATTCCGTGAAAACGTCGAACCTCTTTTTTCTTAACCAATTTCACTTTAATCGATGTGAGATAGTTCAGCCATACAATTCGTTGTTTTTCTGTATTATTTGAAATTAGACCTCGCTCAAACACGCGCGCTTTTTATGCGTTTGTTTCAGAAATATGCGTTCAAAATCGCAAATCAACGGAATGCTAGTTTGAATGGCTGAACTACAATTTTTTTTTAAAAATCACATAATGGAGCGCACTCAAATGTGTCCAGGATGTTGAAACGAACCTTTTGGCTATTGATTTTAGTACTGTCAGGACTTTCTTTGCACCTGATTTCAATAGTTTTGGTTGTGGTAAGATGGCAAAGAGATATTTTCTCACTTAAATTGCACGGTGATCAAAACGAATGTATGAAATTCATCATCCCTTGGAAATGACTTAAACATCTGGAACGAATCCGCTCGCTGTATGAGTTGAATGACTGGACATTTGTTATTTTCGTTTTTGAATAGTGTATTCCTGTGTAAAATTATTTGAAGCTATGAGGTATCGATTTCTCTGAAAGAAAAACGATTGCTGGTTGTCCTAATCGAGGTTTTTCTATAAGCATCTCTCTCAGACACTTGGGCACGAACAACTTGGCACGGTTTCATCTACGTCTGTTATTTTCGGATAAAAAATCAAGTCATCATGAAAACCGTTTAATAATTTCTTGTAGTCAATTGATTCAATCCATGAATCTGTCTTTAAAATGTTTCCTTGGTTATGCTGATGATCATTATCATAGGCTGCTATGCCTCACGCGAGCTACTGCTACATTTGTTAATCGATTAGCGTTACCTGCTTAAAATTCCTTTCTTGATATGTGCAAAGCGAATATTTGTCGATGATCATTTTGTGCATGCAAGGGCTTCATGAATAATATTCATTCATCTGTTGAAGACAACAACAAAATTATCAGAAGTATACTTGTATGCCAATGCTTAATATGTTTCGTACATTAAACCACGGTGTTCAAACATAGAATCACAGGGATTCTTGGTTAAGCGTTTCAGGATCTCATGGATGACCAATGTAGAATGTTGCTCACCTCCCCCACGCTTACGCACCACGACTGGATTCTGGTTGTTTGCCGTCATCAGGTGGAGTCAGTAAGGTTCGGCTCGGTGAGCCTTGAGACACTGGCTAAGTGGTAAACAAAGTTATACGTGAATGCCACTGTTACATAGGGTTTGTACAACGATTCATGATGTTCAAACAGAATAACATAGTGATTCTTGGTCAAGCACTCAAGGCGCTTATGGATGACTAAATAATTGCGTTGCTCACATCCCCCGCACTTAAACACCACTACCGGTTTCTGGCTGTTTGCCGTCATCATGAGGAGACAGTAAGATTAGATTCAGTGAGCTTTGAAACAGTGGATAACTGGTGAACAAAGTTATACTTGAATGCCAATGTTAAATAGGTTTCGTACAACTCACCACGGTGTTCACACACAGAATCACGAAGTGATTATTGTTCAAGCGTTCAAGATATTAAGAAACGCCCACAGTTTTGTATTCAGTTCGCCTTCAATATCCAAGCACAAAAGAACGGTAAGTCCTTAGGCTTGGCGCGCGATGATTTTATGACCAATTAATAAGTTGGAGCTGATGAGATCTTATTGAGATTACTGTTCCCGATTATAACAACCACTGTATTTGCTATTTCTTTCAATCAAATTCTTCGTTTTGCATCCCAACCTGCTTGCCTTTAAATCAGTGTCACCACCTCAAGTTCAGAAAATTTCTCCCCGTTAACATTAAATTAAGGATGGCGATCGAAAGAGCATTAAAACGATAACACGTTATCGATACTTTGACTGAATAAAAAATGTTTCGACATATTCAGCTCGATCTTTCTAAAGCTGTACCTACAATAGTAAATGATGCTAAGAAGAGAGAAGGGAAGTTTGGGACATTGGTTTATTTTTGTTTGCAAACTATATTGAATGCAGCAGGTAGCAGGCCCAGTTTATCGTGCGTGATGGTCGAAGTATTATGCATTTAGATTGTTGCGTTCAAACACAAATTATATGTAGGATGAAATACTGCTACTTGGTCTGTTTCAAGACGAGAGAACAATTTTTAATGGCCCATCCTTTTTCTAGAACGAATGCCTAACTAGGTAGAGGGTTGAGACGATGACCGTCGGATCTATATCAACTGACCAACATCGTATGGATGTCTCTGATGTTATCCAGATAACACTAGCAACCATTATCCAGTAGACCATTATATTGAATAAACCCTCAAACTACCTTGGAGATCAGTGTCAACGCCGCAGTTTATTGTACACCTCGGTGCCACGAATCCTTTCGGTTTTCGTGAACATCCTATTGCGAGACCCGCTAAACATTTTCGCAGGCGATGGGTTTCAGCGTCATTCTTTTGAATCCTTAAATTATGGTTCCCGGTATTCAACTAACCCATCATTAGAGTTCTGTGAATAAACACTGTGAAAAGTAAGGTTGTTTAAAATTACCAGTACTGTAGAACTTGAATGAGAAATGGAATTACCCTCTTCGTAAAAATCTATCTCAAGCGATATAGTTAGTGGTATGTCTTCGCAATGTTCCTTACACTAAAAGAATGCAACGTCTGAGTCGATGTGACTTTACCCAAAGGGGGATACGGCGCATATTATTTTTTACTTAAATATCAACTTAAACATCAACTATGACTTTTGTTCCGAGAATTTTATGAGAAAGTAGCACGCGGACATACCTTACCCCTATACGTCTTAAGCTATCATATTGATTGTGGGCTCCATTCTTTGCCATACGCGGCATATTTTTCACATTTTCATGCCTGTGGTGTTGTAAAGTGCTAACTTTTTTAACAAACATCCTTCCCACATGAGCTATTTTCGTTAGCATGGACTACTTATAATGCCCAGTAGTATGTTCTTTACATTTCGACCAATTCACACCGATCGAGATGCCGTTCACACTAAAGTTTGATTATAATTTCGCAGGATCACCAAGTACCTTGAGTACGCGTTGAATTTCATGGATCTGGTCTCAAAGTTGGTAAATCAAAAATGCGATGTGAAGTTGCGAATTCGTGACAAAACGTTATTGGTAAGTCAACTTTCCAATCAGAATTCTCCCAAGATGAACTGACATCAAACACTCATTCCTTATAATTACGCCATGGTGTTGAATCAATAGTTAGATAAGTTTTCAGAGCTAATATGTGTTATATTTTTTAACATTCCAGTGACATTTTTTCTGCACATCAGAATAATCGATAAATTTATATGGCATCTCATTAGCGGTTTTGTGTGTACCCCATCAAACGGATATTTTGTTTGCATTTGCGTCACTGCGCGTTGCTTGTGATCTCTGTGCATGAAAAAATGAAATTTTATGTTAAGTTACATGAAAATTCGTCATTGGTTAAAGATTTGTGCTAGTCACATCCCCCACAGTTATGCTTCAAATCTGGTTTCTGACTAACTGTAGTTATCAGGTATACGTAGTCAAATTAGTTTCCGTAAGCCTTGATTTTCATGGGATAAAAGACGTTATCCGTCAAATTTTCAGTTACCGCTACCGTGGTATTATTATGAAAATGAAACTCATTTTAGTTCGTTTTGCAATGTCTGTCTCATACAACGGTCACGGCAGCTTTCTCTAATCAATCAGTTAGCACTGTTAGCTTGGTGTTAGTGTGATCCGTCTTCAACCGCGAACATTATTACTCACTATTTTCTGGCTCAAATCTTGTGTTTCCGGATTTATCTGGATCGCTTAAATTTAACTTTTTACTGTGACATCGGGTGAACAATATTCATACCTTTGGCGGAAACCGCACGTACAACCTAGACAGTGTTAGAGTTCAGCTCTATTTTGAATACGATGGTTTACTATAATCTAAACCTGATCGATCCAATCTAACTTTGAGACATCATAGATAATATTGGTTTCGATTTCGTTCTTGCCGGACAAGTTCCTCCCGTTTGAACCGCGGTTACACGTGATTGATCATTGATTTCTTATTTACATAAGTGAGATTTATTAATGAGCGCTAACCTGTCATATATACTTCTTATTAAGAGCAAGTTCAATTACTGCTATAATGTGGATGTCGGCCGAGACAACACTGTAGACTGTGTAAACTGCGTAACTGCCAATGATATCTGACCACCCTTAGACTTTCTCGAACAGAAGATGTAGTACAGGAGTAGTATGTCATGTAGAAGGAGCGGCATTTGTTGCACAGTCAACTAGTTTCAATTTAGAGCAATATGCTTCGAAATTGTAAATCTGCAAATCATTGCTCATCGACACATGCAGCAGTCAGTTTTGAATGTGCGATCATTCAAGAGTTAATTTTGACTAATTGAATTTCCCTGATATTCTCCGGCTAAGACGCCATCGGAATATTCTCCATGGTTATATTACTATTAAAAAAACTCATTTTCTTATGAAACTCATTGACTACCAAGCGCACCCAAATGGAACATTCATTTTCTCCTTAGTGCAAGAACCATAGCCATATTGTGCTGAACATACTGAGGAACCGTTCCCAATATACATTGTCATACTCACCGAACTACTCGCTTTGGTACATACAGTCCCCATTTCAATTTCACCTTGAAATTTGAAGCCAGTTTTAACCAGATTGGCACATATGGGCATATCAGTTTTCCATAGGCCTGTTCGCTTTTTTACATGACTTAGAATCGGCCATTCAAATGTTGGATATACCAATTTAATTAAAAATGGCTTGCGAGTACAACGTTGTTTACTACTTTTCCATTGTTTCAAGCCTCACTGAACGTAAATCTTACTATCACCAACTGCTATCAGCTAATAGACAGCAACCGGTTTGTGGTGTGTAAGAGCAGAGAATGTGAGCACTTTAGAAACCAGTCCAATTTTCTCTTTATTTGTTCTAGTGTCTGCGTCACATGATGGAGCGCATTGTCGATCAGAGTCCGCATCTGATTGATAAATTTCAAAACGATCTTTCCAACATGTACCAGGACACCATACAAAGTTTGGTACACCTTCCGACTATCAATGGTCTGATGTCTGCGGGTAAGAAAAGCAGTTAGTTTGCAACCAGCCTACGCTTTCAAAGTGTTTTATCGTTTGAATCCGTGTGAAACAAATGATTTCTCTTTCGGTGCTGTTCGGATCATTACGTATCTATCAAGTCGTAATCAATATAATATATTTTGTTTCGATCTAAATATAATTAAATAATCGATTCAAGTGCGCCATTTTGATGTGTTTCAAAACGATGCTTAACTTCGATGTGGCACTATTACCATATAAGCCCAGGTTATGACCAGAATTCACGAATATCTCAGACTTGCTAAGTGAACTATGATTCCCAATCCAAAGTTCACTTTCTGGAAACGAATTATTGATTATCATGTCCCTACACTGAGCGATTG
>JACCGJ010004073.1:0-23518 GCA_013407085.1 Atriophallophorus winterbourni | reverse complement strand
TTGCAACTCACCATAGAGTAGATCTTTCGGAATACGACCATTTTCCATTATGTAGACATGAAGAAGCAACCGCAGGCGGCGCTGTCCTAATACGGTGAATATGCTCTGTAGACCAGATTTTGAAAGCACTTTAGCATTAGTCACTCTTTCCATCCACGATATGTTCAAGATACGACGGATGCTTCGTAGATGGAAAGCATTCAGCTTCCGGTCGTGTCTTGCGTGGGTGGCCCAGGTTTCACTGCCGTATAGTAAAGCATTTAGTACGCACGCGCTGTATACCATCATCTTTGTCTTTACAGTCAGCTTGCGGTTACCCAAACACGAGAGTTCAATCGGGACAAAATGACAGCTGCTCTGCCAATCCGCTTATCAATCTCCGTGTCTAGCGAGAGGTTATCCGCAATGGTTGAACCAAGATATGTGAAATGATGTACTGGTTCAAGCTGACAGTTTCCAACAGTGATGATTGGTGGCGATAAAGTCCCTTGACCAAGGACTTTGGTCTTGCTCATGCTGATTGTTAGGCCAAAGTCTTTGCATGCCGACGAAAAACAGTCCATTAGCGACTGTAGGTTCTCTTGGGAGTGAGCAATACAGGCTGCATCGTCGGCAAACAACAGGTCACAGATTATCACATCCCGTACTTTGGTTCGTGCTCTCAACCGGTTCAGTTTGAAAAGCTTACCATCACTTCGTGTGCGTATGTAAATGCCTTCTGTTTGTCCTAAAAGCGTGCTTCAGAAGCAGAGCAAATAAAATACGAACTGCGGGGAGCAAGAAAACACCCTTGTTTGACGCCTCGGCGAATGTCAAATGCTTCTGAACTGCAACCGTTAAAATGAGACTGAGACCTTTCATGCTGAGTGGAAACGAAATGACGAGTCGTGAGCAGCCTTGGAGGGCAGCCTATCAGATCAAGCATTTTGAAAAGACCCTCCCTGCTGACGTAGTCGAATGCCTTAGTTAAATCAATAAAAACAGCGTATAATGGCACAAGCTGTTCCCGACACTTTTCTTGAAGTTGTCTCAGGGAGAAGATCATGTCAACGGTTCATCTTCCCTTGCGGAAGCCACATTGAGATTCGGAGAGAATTCTATCAGCTAAAACTTGCAGCCGGATGTGTAATACTTTAGCAAACAATTTGCCTACAACATTCAGAAGGGAGATTCCTCTGTAATTGTTGCAGTCGCCTCTATCGCAACTAATGACATACTAATATATAGGAAAAGATGTGGAATTAGAAACCAGGGATACCGTGAAAGGATAGAATGTTTAAAGAAAAGTTTATCTTAAAAATGTGGATATTTAATGAACGGTAAATGTTTCTATGGGCGTTTTGAATTTTTCTGTAGAAGTGCACATACGGAAATGCAAAAGAAGTGAATTCCAAATTTGTGCATATCTAATTGAGAAGATGTTTCGTTAAACTTCAGTGCAAGACATAGGGATATTCAACAGGATTGTTCGATTACCCAGGTCATATCGAATGTAATCGTGAAAGTGCATGCCAGACTGAATCTTCACTCGCAGCTGAGTAATGACTCGAAAGAAAAGAAGCAGATTCAGACGAATTCTGAGTAGCCGTAATGATTCGACACTCAACAAATTAAACCTTCCGAGATAAAACAAGAGGTTAGAATGGCACAAAGTTATTTTGCTTGAAGTACGTTGAAGGCCTCTACTAGAAAACATTCATGCCTATCCATGTGAAGATAGATGATATTACAATAATGGAGAATAAGTAATACCTTCTTTTTATACAGTGCTATTTTACTTGCGCGAGAGGAATTTATGGTTAATTAGGATAAAGTTTCGTCTTTCTCTCGTGATGAGGTGACTGGCTTGCTCATTAAAATTGCTAGAAGAGGAGTATCTAAATCCGAGGTCCTATATTTCTGGAGAAAGTTTTTGGTTGGGCCATTTAACGTGGGTGTGTTACTAGGAATTGAACAACGTAATACCGGATAGTGTGTCTTAGGAACGCCCCAGCTAGATAGAGAGGCAACATCACAGCTTAGAGTGATCTACGACATTTTGCAGATCAATAACATAGATAAGAAAATAAGTGAACAATATGATAACCTTTTTAATAATTCATTTCAGAAAGTCGACATTTCAGCCAAATGTTTACGCTCTATTTATTTTTAAAATATCTTCACTGAATTTTCCACAGAAAATTTCAATGGTCTTCAAAGCGCGTTATTCTAATTAGAAATATATTTTTCAACGCGACAGTGAAGGGGTTGAGTGTACGCTGCTCTTAATCAATTCCATTTATTTCTTAGAACAAATGTCAGAACATGATTGTACGGTTCATTGAAAACGGTTGTATTCGGTAGGTGAGACAATAAAGTATTGTGTTTGTTCATCGATTTTCTATGTAGACTGTGACAAACCTCTGACCACGGAATGGAAATATTCTCCCTAATGCCTGGTACAATTTTCCCAATTGCAAAGCCACAAACTAGTGAGATATCCCGAGGCAGTACGTTCAACACTAAAATTAGAGCAACTCTAATAGTAATAAAATAGGGTGTACAAAAATTGATGGAAGTAACAAAATTGTCATCATTTTAGCATCAGCAACTATTTTGGGTTTTGCTGCCAATAATTCCGTAATGAGTACATCGTACTCGAACAAATCGAAATTAGTTAACATGAGCATTGACATGAAGCTGTAAACAGGTGAGAGTTACGATGTAACTGTAACAAATTTATGTCAAAGTGGAGGAAAACGGTTGTGCAAATTGTTGCCTCAATTGATTGACTCAAATGAAAAAAATGAATATCGTTGGCCTGAAATTTGATGTCATATGTACTAACATGAATGATTAACGGAAGGTGCTCTGTCTATTTTCGCAAAAATTGATTTAAAAGAGCTGTATACTCTCTGAAGGTTACCATGATGGCAGCAATTATACACTCCGCATTATTTCACGTGTGATTTTAATTTTAATTCACCGCACAATGATAAACATTTTTATAGAAGGACTTTAAAAATCCTAACGACTGGAAAAATCGTACTTCTAAAATATCCCATCTCGCAAGTCTTCGAAACTTCGCCAACAATTTTCATGCTGAACGACCATAATGATGAGGGTAGTCATATCAGAATTGTCGAAAACAATGCAATGTGTGAATAGTTATACTTCTGATATAAGGTAAATTACTGATGAGGTTATGCCTGAACAAAATGTCCGAGCACCACTATGACTAGTTGAAATACACAGCAGGAAAAATTGATGTCAAAATGTATTCCTAGTGAATATATTTAGGATTTTACACATAACCAGATTTAAAAATTTCATCTTGGCAACTGGAATGACAATTTATATCAGAAGCAAATGAAACGCTAAATAGAGAAACTCACCACAAAACGATCGCGAACAATGATTCTCTGGAGCGAATTATCGAATAGATATATCCTATCAAACACAAAGGACGCGGTTCAAACTAGTAACTATTGCTCAGTTTAAAACGGCTAATCTTACTCCAACAATTCATGATTTTGCACATGACAAGCATTCTTACATATCATTCTTACATATCATTATAAGACACAGACACGCTCTATATATATTGTAGTAGGTAGGCGTGATTACCATAGGTCATTTGATGTCAAATTACGCTCCCTGTTTTCATGTCTATTACGTTGTTTACATTGGCTTCATGGGCTTGATACAACCTTACTCATATCACCTTCTGCGATGTATGGCTAATTGATGACGCAGTCCCGATACGTTCACGAGGTCAAACATTTCAACACTACTGACGTTCATTCGACAATCCAACAACACAAAAGAAACTGAAGTCAATGCGAGCCAAATTTTTTTTCCGAACATGACACAAAAAGAAAACAGACCCAATTCATCTAGGAAAATCAAGTAAACATAACACAATTCAACTACATTTCTGTCACTATTGTCAATTCAAGATTTGAGATTTATGTTTGAAAAAGCAATTAACTTAACAGTAACCCCAGAACCGATGTACTGGTGTTCTATGATCATGTATTGCGTGCCATGGTAAACCAAAAATATTATATATACATGTATATAGCGGGGCCTTCAAATCGGCCGTGCACAATCATTTTTTCTCCACAATATTTTTCGTCATTTTTGAAACGTTTAATGGCTATCATTTTCTTAATTTATCATGTTTTCGCATCAACAAAGGTCGATTTTTAACGCGCACAGTTTAAAACAATTTCGCGATGCCGTGTTTTATAGTGAGAATTCTGACATAAAAAAACTTTGGCTTTAGTATTCGGCAAAAAATGGATAACATGTTGAAGCAAACATTGAAAAGAAGAAACACATCGTGCATGTTGGCAAGTCGCCCTTCGACGACGTCATGCCATTTCTAGAATGCCCTTAACTTGTATTTTATCATCGGAAGTTCGTTCCTTGTGGTCCAACTACGGTGAAATTTCACAACTACTTACTTCGAAAATGTAAAAGCATACTGGCGTTGCCATGTTACAAGAAACCTGGCTTCATTCGGCAATAGAAAATGAGTTGGTTTCTATTGAAGGATTCTGCTGTTTTCGACTTGACCGAATCTGCCCTTCGGTGAATCGTGGTGGCGGAGAAATTACTTACATTCGGACTTACTGGTGTTCGTACTGCAAACAGATTTTCACTTCTGATAAGCGCGAGATATCCTACCTGGCTGTTGAATGCAAACCCCGTCATCTTTCCAATTTTCAATCCCATATTTTGATAAATGCTTATGTTATCTCCAATTGTCCATCTCACGTTTTTAACGCATTTATCGATGAACTTTTAATAAAACTTACTCCTTTTCATAATTCTTTGCTTCTTTTAGTTGGTGATCTCAATGACTGCAATTTATCTATGTTTTCCCTATTGTCTCTCAAAAATATTGTTCATTTCTCAACTCGAGGTGAAGTATTTTTGGATTTCGCTTTAACAAATGCACTTCATTTGTTTCACGCCCGCAAGTTTGCTCCAGTTGGTAATTCTGACCATTGTGTTATTTCAGCCTTGAAGGACATGATCTCAACCACTGATTTCAATATTTTTCATGAAAATGATGTTTCCATAGAATGTGATGTTCTGACATCCTATCTTAATTTTTGTTTTGAAATCTGTTGTCCTAAAGAAACTATTTTTGTAAGTACTCATCGTTTTTCCACTGCTCACCTAAAACGCCTAAAAAGATTGAAAAAGAAAGCCTTTAAAATACATAATCGTAATACTGTTACGCATCTTTCTCAGTCAATCAAGTTCGAAATTCGACGTCTTGAAAAGCTGTACACGAACACGCTTCTTAGAAAGAAAAACAGTCGTCACCTATGGCGTGCGCTGAAACAAATTTGTGGAAAGAATTACAAGAAATCCCCATCTATTTTAGACATTAATTCCTTGAACGAATCTTTTGTGCCCTGCGTAACCGATAATGTCTGTGCACAGAACTTTATTTTACCCCTATCCTCGTTTTCCAATCTATCCTTTAATAACGTATCTGGGGTCTTTGGGGCAATTTCAGCTGTCTCAAGTTTTAAAGCTGCAGGACCAGCAAACTCTCACCTATTGTACTAAAGGAATGTGCTAGAGAACTTTCATCCGCCATCACATCCAATTTTAATCGTTGCATGAAAAAAGCTATTATGCCTGATTGCTGGAAATCTGTCTGTATAACCCCGATCCCATAAAAGCTTTTGGTAAAAACCGCCAGATCGCGTGCACCTCGCAGTTGCTTGAAGCATTTGAAAGCATTGTACTACGAAGAATGGCATCCAGCTCTCAGGTACATGATGCTTCTCAGTTCGCTTACCGTAAAAATTGATCAACAGCTGATGCCATCGCATTGCTCACGGATTAAATCACACGTTTCCTAGATAGTAAATCGGAAGCCGTACAAATTTGTTTTCTGGATTATACAAATGCTTTCAACAGTGTTCTGAGAAACACTTTATTTGACCGTGGCGTTACAACAAATATCCTTCATTGGATATCATCCTACTTCGAGGGTCTTCTTCAACATACAGTTGTGAACGGAAAAGTCTCCTGTGAATTTCCGATTCCGCGTGGTGTCCTTCAGGGTGCAATACTGTCCCCATTTTTATTTTCACTTTACATTTCTGATCTTCCTTGTGACCCTTCGACACTTACTATTAAATACGCTGATGACGTTGCCGTTGAACTGAATCATAATCTTCGGATCGAGCAACATGTTATAGAATCAGTGGTTACGAACATTGGTCAATAGTCATCCACGTTTGGTTTATCTTTGAATCCCTCAAAATGCAACGATTTGGTATTTTTCAACATGACTGGACAGCGTTATCTGGCCCTTCATGATGAAATTCTTCGCGTTTCGTTTAACGGCTCCGTGTTCGAAATATGTTACAGCTTCAAGTATCTTGGCATAACAATATCTGACAATCTTGGCTGGACCAAAAATGTAACAAATCAATTCGAAAAGATGCGCCAAATGTCATTCGATGCACTTCGCCTCCGTTCTCTCTCCATACCACTAAAATTTATTCAAATTTTTGTTTTTTCGTGCATCATTCCACACCTCCTTTACGCTTCCCCCGTAATGTTTCCTGGCCTAATGGAAAAGGATTTTATGATGATAAAAAGAAGTATTAAACTCATCTCAAGATTGACTTGTGTTCCCGCTGATGACATTCGAGACACTATTGTTGATCATCACTTTTGTGAATGCAACAGGTTCATCACAACGATTTCTTCTGATTGTTCACATCCACTTAACAAAGCCTTGCTTCTTGTGAATCTTTTTTTCTCCACCCGAAGTTACTATGTTATTCCTTATTTCAGAACTAACAAATTTAGAAACTCTTTTGTTCCATACTTGGCTCGATACTTACTTTACTTTACTTTAGTGCGACTATCTCCTCCTGGAGGATGAGTCGGCTTCATTGACATCACGGATTGCAGCCGCCCACGCTCGGCGGTTAGAAGCGAGATCTGCGCAGATTGTAAGCCAGGTCCGGTCCCACGTGCGCCATCCGTAAACCGATCGTGGGCCAAGCAGCTCCACGTCCGATCTCACGGTGGCGAGCCAAGTCTTCACTTGTCCTCCGCTACGACAACGCCATTCTGCGCAGGGTGTCGGCGATAGTGTCATCCTGGTTAGTTCAGAGTCCGAGCGTCTCAGGATGTGGCCAAACCATCTCAGTCGGTGTTGCCGCAATATCGAACTCAGGCGAGGGATATCAAAACAACGGTGGCGAACCTCGTCCTTCGTTACCCGCTCATCCCATCGAACATTGAGGATGCGTCGGAGACACCAGTGGTCGAAAACCTCTAGTTTCCGCATATCCTCCACCCGCACAGGCCACGTCTCGCATCCATGAGTGAGAACTGGGCGAATCGCCGCTCTGTAAACGCGCAGCTTTGTACGTCGGCTGATTTCTCTACGGCTAAATAGAACCCAACGTAGTCGCGAAAACGCCGTGCGCGCAGCTTGTACACGGGTCGGTATCTCATCCCTGGCTTGGCCAGACGGTAGCACGCACGAACCAAGGTAACGAAAATTGTTCACCATCTCCAAGTTCTCGCCACCAATCTTGAGAGGCAGATGAGGTCCAGTGGCGGTGGTAAAATACTTAGTTTTGCGCGTGTTGATTCGTAGCCCCAGCATAGAAGCAAATGAGCTGAGGCGTTCCAGGGTCGTCTGAAGCGTTTCAGGATCATCCCCCAAGATTAAGATGTCGTCGGCGTACTCCAAATCGGCAATCGAAACGCTCGGATTCAGTATCACACCGACGTAATCTGAAAGCGCCTGCTTCATTGTCCAATCGATCGCAAAGTTGAATAGTACTGGGGACAAAGGACACCCTTGCCGGACACCAGTCCTAATGGGGAACGTGGAGGACACCATACCATATGCGCGTACGCGGCTCTGCGTGAATGAATAGTACGCTTGCATCATGCGCACAAGCTTCTCCGGCATACCATCCGCCAGCATCACACTCCACAGCGAATCTCGGTCGACGGAGTCGAAGGCGGCTTCGAAGTCGATGAAACAAGCGGTTGTTGCCTGCTGATAGCGGTAACGATGTTCCAGAATTCGACGCAATGTGAACAGCTGGTCGACGCAGCCCCGACCTCGACGAAAACCGCCTTGGTTGACTCGTGTACGTATATCCCTCTCTTCCGTAAAGCGGCATAAGAGAATCACAGCAAAAACCTTCGCAGCGATGTCGATAAGACTGATGCCACGGTAGTTGCCGCACAATGAGGCAATACCTTTCTTCAAGATGGGGATCAAGAGTGAAGTGCCCCAGTCGCGTGGAAGCTCCTCTAGTTCCCATATCTTACGATACAAATCATGCAGTGGTTCAATCAAAACGGAAGAGCAGGCCTTGTACACCTCTGGGGGGACGCCGTCTTCGCCAGGGGACTTGTTGTTCCTTAGTCGGCCGATGGCTCGGATGATTTCGTCGCGCTCGATAGATGGTTGATCAGTCGAAAGTTGTTATGGAGTTAAAGAAGCGCTTGACATTTTTTTTAAATCACGCTGAGATGTTCCCGTTATTCTCCAATTTTTATTTTTCTAATTCGCCTCACATTTGTCTAGCCTATGGTAACCTGACACTTTATTAGCTCAAATATCATTGTGCTGCACTTTATACATTTTATCATATTTGTATTTTGTGGAGAAATCAATGTATTGCTGAAAATTCGTGTATACGAATAAAGTCATTCTCTTCTTCTTAATTAGCGGCAGTTTTAGGGAAATAAATTACCCCAGTTGCGTCCCATACTCTGTTTGAAACCCGAGACAGAACTGCAGGTTATAAGTTCTTCTGGAAGACTGTTCCGGAAATTCAACATTCTATTTCATTTAAAGAATGGAAGACTTGCGTGTCTGAATTTACAGTAGACTGAAATATGGTCAATAATGCTTTGCCGTTTGCTAACCCACGTTTCCGTGACCAACCTAATCTTGCATAGCAAAAATATATATATACATATCCCATGCCCAGCACGGATTCTTAAAAGGAAGGTCCTGCCTAACCAATCTTCTAAGCTTTCTTGACAAAGTGACATTACGCCTCGATGAAGGGAGAGTAGTCAAAGTCTGTTACCTTGATTTTCGAAAGGCATTTGACTCAGTGAACCATAGGTATCTTCTGCACAAACTGAGTATGTGTGGCGTCACAGGTGACCTACATCGATGGTTAAACAGCTTCCTAACTAATCGCACTAACTATGTTAGAATTGCAGGGGTGTGCTCGGAGGAATCACTGATTCTCAGTGGAGTGCCCCAAGGCTCGATGCTTGGTCCATTACGTTGTCTCATTTTGGTAAACGACCTGGCAGCGTGCTTGAGTTCACGCCACTCCCTGTTTGCTGATGATGTTAAGATCCTAGGAACCGACAGTAGAGGTACGCTTATCTCTGAATTAGAAAAAGTAATCGAGTGGAAAAACACCTGGGACTTGTCGCTAAAATTGAGGAAGAGCTGTCTTCTCACGACTGATTTAGCGACAACCCAAATAAAAGTTAATGAAGAAACTATCAGAACAGCTGCTGCTCAGAAAGTAAGGGATCTTGGCATTACTATAACAGGCGATTTTAAATGGGCTACTCAATGTACCGAAGCTGTAAACAAGGCTCGCAGAGAATTGTTCAGACTTCGCTCAGCGTTACATTGCCGAAAACCTTCAATCTTCATTCCCTTATACAAAGTAGTCGTGCGGCCTCACTTGGAATACTGCGTTCAATCCTTGGCACCCTACTTAAAAAAGATATAGCATGTCTCGAAAGGGTCTAGCGCCTTGCGACTAGGATGGTTGAGGGTCAGACAGGTAAAACATATGAGGCTAGACTCAAGAACCTCGGTTTGTTCTCACTAAAGAGACGGCGGCTGCGAGGTGACCTAATAGAAGCCTTCAAGATTCTAAAAAGTCTTACGCGTGATAATATTACTAAAATACTTAAACTTGCCCCCAAAGCAGTTACAAGGGGTAATTCTATGAAACTTTTTAAGAGTAGGCTCAGGTTGCTGGCACGTGTACACTTTTTCAGCAACCGTGTGGTCCACTTCTGGAACAAGCTCCCAGATTGTATAGTGAGCCTCCCAAATGTGTTGAACTTTGAAAGGGAATTAGACGTTAAATGGTCTATCATATTTCCACACATTGTCTAATTAAAAAAAACTTTAAAAAAAAACAAAAAAACGTATTTTTACATATTTATCATATGTGTCTAGGCCTGGGCAACCAGACAGCAAATTAGCACACATGCACTCGATGACTGTGTTTGACTATGCATCGACTATTTTAGTGATTTCATACACCATACATTGTTCCCGCATATTATTGCATTGATTCCTGAATGGCTGACCTCTCACCGTGCTGGTGAAGAGAAACCTTAACTTACCTTCCAGATATTCGGAAACAAGAACGTTTGAAAAGTACGAACTGTATGCTCGATATCTAAGTGCCGGGTGCTCAACCGCATACCGTTGAAAGAAATCTGGGCACGTGATTGACTTTTAGCCACCTTCAGCCATGTGCAAATTCAACGCAGATAATCTCTTGGCTTCGCGATCGGCGAAGATTTCAAATAGACAAAAAGAATAAACGTTTTGGCAGTGGTGGGCGCTTCTCTGCAGCTTTCTACCGGAAAAATTCTGGACGCTCGATTCGCTTGTTGGCCACATACTGTCCTTTGCAAACTGAACTGAAGTGAACTGAACTGAACGTAAACTTGCGCGGCTTGTTCAAATGTGTGGATTTTTCCAAGGTCTCCCGTGTAATCATTTCTGAACGACTTCTTTACCTTAAGTCCCGAGCTGGGCACCCGGGGCCACTCACTTAAAATTGCTAAGAAACTATGTCGGCTAGACTCCAAAAAACACTTTTTCAGCCTTAGGGTTGTTAACTTCTGGAACATTCTTCCAGAAGAACTTATATCCTGCAGTACCGTGTCTAGTTTTAAGCAGGGGTTGGACCGCAACTGGGTAAGTTGTTTCCTGAATACTCGCCTTAAATGCTTTACAAGCTTAGGTTTTTCATCTTTTAGCGTTATCCCGTAAATATAGTGAGGGCTAGAGTTCTCTGTGTTTTTTAATTTTTATTATACACAATGCTACTTCAGCTAACCTCTCACCGTGCTGGTGAAGAGAAACTGCTTTTTCCTTTTCCAGCATCGGCTATAACGCGGTGCTTCCTAAGTTCAACCCGGATAATCTCTTGGCTTCGCGATCGGCGAAGATTTCAAACAGACAAAAAGAATATACGTTTTGGCAGTGGTGGGTGCTTCTCTGCAGCTTTCCACCAAAATAAATTCTGGACGCTCGATTGGCTTGTTAGCCACATACTGTCCTGTGCAAACTGAACTGAACTGAATTGTACTACTGTCATAAGTAGCTTCACTCCGTAGTGAATTCCGATAAATATGTAAAAGCGCTATTTCTGAGATAAATACAAAAATAATACCAGAAATATTCTGATTGTAAGCGAACAAGAGACCTTTATACAGGAAGCCAAGTCATGACGCAGCTTAAAGGCCAAGGTGTACAAAATCTTTTGTGTTTAGCGGAACTAAAGCCCAATATCTAGTTTGTTATGGCACATAGTATCGGTCTGTCTAAGAAAGGAAACTGATCAAATTCAAAAATCAGAGACCGAGACCGGGAGGTGAAGCGGCTTTCACGGACTGTAGTCCTCCTGCCGTCTATTCAGAAGAAGAAGAAGAAAGCGCCCACCTACATACTAATACAAATGGCTTGTATAGATTGGTACGAGATAGTTGCCCAGCTTCTACAATAATTTCCCGTTCCGGCGTTCGCGTAGCAATGTAGCGAAACCCGAGAGAGTAGCTCTAATACTCCTACAACGTTGTATTAAATATCAAGACTAGCCACCTTTGGCATCCAGCTGTTCTCAGTAATCATCACTGACAGTAAGCTCTGTTTTTCATCAAGCTGCTTATACATGTTACCCAGTGCATCAGAGGAGGAGGACCACTAACTTAGGGGAATTCTTACCAGTTTGCTCAAAAAGACCCGAGTCTATTTAATAGTATCAGTATCACAGGGCGATAGTCGACCAAGTCGAAACGAGTGCCCAGATTCTTTCAGAGGTGTGCTTGAAAACACCTGCTACTACCAGGATTGATTCGTAAGTAACACAGGCGTATGTAACTGTGAATGGAAGGTGGTTATAACTTACCGGCTATTATCTGGGACAGTCAAGCGACCTCTGATAGAATTTCTTAGGTATATCTCGATTGGCTGCACTCCAGTGCGCTTCATTAGCACTTAAGCGAGAAAACCAGGTACAGAGATTGGCACTCACCATCTACACTGGGCCTAGTTCTGTCTAAAGGTCCTAAAGATGTCCAAAACCCCTCTTACGACTCATCTTCAGGGAAGTGGCTGTCACCATACTATTCCATGCAATTCTCTGCTGCCATAAGTAACCAGTCAAATCCCGGCGTAATATATATAGAGTTGACTGGAATGCCGTACGGCTTTCCGATTGAAGACGTGACTGGTTCTCCGAAACGAATGACATCGAAAATAAATGGTCAATTATCAAGTGCAATATCGTAAGTATTCTAGACCTTCACTGTCCTATTCGACTTGTACGGCTGATTAATAAGCCAACTTGCTAGACTCCTGCAGTGCGACGCGACAAAAACTCGCTGAGGTACACAGCCTTTTCGACATATGATAATTGATCGTGCTATAAGGCTTCGAGAAACAACACAGTAAAGTTACAACTGAGGCGTGAGCCTAGCTACGAAACTTACCTGACAAACTTTGCTAAAAAGAGCCCTAAGAAATACTTTAGTTACGTCCAGTCCAAGGGTAAAACAAGAGCATATAGGTACCCTAATATTCGACAATCATCATCAAAGACAGCATTATGCCGGTAGCGCGTACCGAGTGCTTAACTGCCACACAACCATGAAAAAGGAAAAGCCTAAAAGATGAGGAAGGGTGGGACTTAAATAGCTACGGAATCTATAGAAGAGTAAGCACAAACAAACTGGGTAGTGGTGCCTACACCTCGAATGGAACATGCATTTAAACAAGTTTCGTAAACGAGTAGAGCGACATCAGCATGGCAGCTTCCTTGCGGCTTTCACTGTCATGCATCATAAAAAGCTTTTTTCGTCACTCCGCTTGACAAGATACAAGGTTAAGCAAACACTCCAATAAGATGCTTAGTGCAAGACCGCCATTGAACACGGTTTCTGGACATATCCTGAAGCGTAACTAGCCATTGCGATATCTGATCGTGGGGACACCAGCCTGGAAGACGCGCTGCGCCTACTTTGGAAAGGTTACTAGTGAGGGTTTTTAACTGCCTATGCCATGTGACGGTTTGGCCTCCCCGAGATTTACGCCAATCAGGATGTGGCGTCGCAAAAAGAATCTGTTTCAGAAGTCGGTGGTCCGGCATCCGTAAAACGTGACCCAACCAGCGTAACCTATGCAGGTTGATTTGCTTCTCTATATCAACATTACTACCGAACAACTTATTTCGGAGAGCATTGGTGCGTATGCGATTGTAACAGCTAACTCCTAGAATGTTGCGGAGACATCGGTTTTCAAATATTTGGAGACGCTGAATGTGTTATTTACGTAGGGTTCAGGTTTCGCACCCATATTGTAACACAGCGCAAACTGTCGCTTTATAGACTCTACCTTTGAGTAACAGAGACAGTCCTTTCTGGCGCCAGAGGTGACCTAGTTTGCGGAATGCTACGGTCGCTTTAGAAATGCGTGCCGAGACCTCGTCGTCTAACGATGCAGCATTATTGATACAACTACCGAGATACGTAAAGCGATCTACAATTTCAAGCGCCTGATTGTCAAGTAATAAAGTGCTGTTTGATAAGTCGATGTCCTGCAGCAGAACACTCTACTTAGAGGGTGCAAAACGCATTCCAAATGCGGGCACAATACTAGATAGCTTATTCAGTATCGCCTGTGCATCTGTGTACGAATCGAAGAGCAGAACTATATCATCAGCATAGTCCAAGTCGAGAAGCTTGACGCCTGGCATTATGTGAACTCCGAAGGCTGGGGTACCGTCGCTGCATAATTCCATGATAGCATCAATTACGAAATTGAACAAAAACGGAGAAATCGGACATCCTTGTCGGACGCCACTAGTAGTGTGGAATTTGGGAGAGAGTTCGTTGTAAACCTCAACGCATCCGGATGTATGTGCATAAAGTGCACGTAGTATGTTGACATACTTTTGTGGAACGCCTTTGCACAGCAAGGTGTTAAACAGGACATTTCGATCGACTGAATCAAATGCTCCTTTAAAGTCTAAAAAGATGGCTATTGTCGGCTGTCGATAGGTGTGCCGCAGTTCTAAGATCCGTCGAAAAGTGAGAATGTGGTCGACACAGCCTCTGCCGGGCCGGAAGCCAGCTTGCTGCTCTCGGATCTGTGATTCCCTATGCGAGGTTAATCTTCGAAGGCATATGGACGCTAATAATCTCGTAATGATGGGAGTGAGACTTATCCCACGGTGATTAGAACATGAGCTTCGCACACCTTTTTAAATATAGGTATGATAACCGATTCGCCCCAACTCGGAGGGACGGATTCTGACAACCACACGTCACGGAGGAGATCGCCTAATGTGCTGATTAGGACTTGGCCACCTTCTTTGAACAAAACAGGCGGTATGTCATCGGGGCAGCGGCTTTGAATCGTTTCATGGATTCGATACATGCTTTAATTTCTAAATCATTAGGGGGATCTACGCTAACAGGCCAAGGATCACACTGCCTCAAGTGAGGGAATGATTCTGTTGCAGGCGACCAGCTGAACTTTTCTTCAAAATGTTCGGCCCAGCGTAAGAGGCGGCGATTCTTATTAGTGATAAGAGTACCGTCTATTGCAGCGATAGTCTCACTCACTCCTTTTTTCGTAGGCCCGGTCGATCGAATAAGTTGGAAGGGTTTTCGCACGTTACCCGCATTATTTGCTATTTCCATTTGTTCGACCTTATTTAGCCACTTTTCTCTGTCTAGTCTTAAGCTCCGTTTAAGTTCATTCCTCACGCGTCTACGCTCTGTATTATGCCCAGGACCGTGTGGTATTTGGCATCGCTGGTGAAGAATTTCTATAGAGCGTTGTGAAGTCCAGCGGGACTTTTGGGTTGATTGTGTAGTCTCACAGGATGTTATTGCGGCGGCTCGAATAGTCCCGGCTATTTTGTTCCACCTTTCATCGGCAGTTGCAAACGGAGCAACTGGGAGTGAGTTACTCAAGGTGGTCCTATAAATGTCTTGAACTGCAGGCAGAGAGAATTTTCCGACCACAATGCGTTTCCCATTCGAAGGCTTCGTACCGGAGAACTTTAACGAGAACCTGCATCGCACAAGAGCATGATCTGAATCTATGTAGGTATTCCAAAAGGAGCGGCAGTCCTCAATGCAACCTCTCCAGCGAGTACTTATGGCGATATGGTCGATTTGGGAAGAAGGTTGGCTTCCATCCGGCGAGCGCCATGTGGCACATTGACATCTTTTATGGCGAAAGGAGGTGCTGCTAATGAATAATCGAGATTGTGCACAGAATTGCATAAACCGATCACCGTTATCTGTGCGCTGGCCTTCAAGACCAAACATGCCACCTAATTGTGATTCAGATGCATCTAAGCGACTCAGTCTGGTATTCATATCTCCCGCTAAGACAACAATATCTGAGATTTTTGCACGTCGCAAAAGAGCATAAAGATCGTCATAGAAGGCGTTCTTCTCGTCGTCAGAATTGATGTTAGTCGGAGCGTAAGTTGCTACAATAAACAAGCATCTCTGATTAGAAGATTTTGAGTTTGGTCTAATAGTAGTGGCTAGTCTAACTGCGCACATCCTGCTATTGCAAGGAATCCAATCGATTAGAAAAGATTCGGCACGCGAATTCAGCACTATACCAACACCCGCCTGTCCTGAAACGGCAGATACAGAATCACCAGAGCAGCGCAAAAAGTAACGAGTTGAAAGGTTAATATTCGACAAGGCGAGAAAGCCAGTTCTGACTATAAAACATCAACAGCTTTGCTGGCTTATTTTCAACGTGTACATAGAATAAATGGCGGTAATGCGATTCACTCTGTTCCAACTCTTGGCACAGAAATGGGTGCCTGTAAGCGAAATAGTTTTTGGACGGAAGATTTCGCTTGCGTCCTACATAATCTAAACGGAAATAAATCCACTGTACTTGATGACATGCATCCGGAATTTGTAAAGGAAATAGCCGAAGTACTAACAGAGCTACTCTGTAGGTTATACAACGAATCGCTATGCAAGGAAAACCTACCGGATGACAGGAAGAAAGCCATTGTTGTACTCATTCCAAAAGTAGGTTGCGCAAACATGGTTATGAATTTCTGACCGGTAAGCTTTACTAGTGTTTTATTGAAAGCCATGGGGAGACTTATCAGGGATCAGTTGTATAGCCACCTCGTGCATATTTCATCATTAAGCACGGTTCAACATGGTTTTCTTAAAAGAAGGTCGTGTCTCTCGAATCTTCTATGCTTTTTAGATAGAGTTTCCAATACACTGAACGAAGGCAGACGGGTAGAAATCTTCTACTTAGACGTTAGGCTGGTGTCCCCGCGATCAGATATCGCAGTGGTTGGTTACGCTTCATGATATGTCCCGAAACCGTGTTCAATGGCGGTCTTGCACTAAGCATCTTCTTGGAGTGTTTGTTTAACCTTGTATGTTGTCAAGCGGAGTGACGAGAAAAGCTTTTTATGATGCATGACAGTGAAAGCCGCAAAGAAGCTGCCGTGCTGATGTCGCTCTACTCGTTCACGAAACTTGTTTGAATGTATGTTCCATTCGAGGTGTAGGCACCTCATCCCAGTTTGTTTGTGCTTACTCTTCTATAGATTCCGTAGCAATTTAAGTCCTACCCTTCCCCATCTTTTAGGATTTTACTTTTTCATGGTTGTATGGCAGTTAAGCATTCGGTAAGTGCTACCGGTGTTTTGCTGTCTATGATGATGATGATAGCACGATGTTAGTCGCACAGCACAGAAATACAGATTGGCAACCCATAGTGAGCTGCATGCTGAAACCCGCTGGAGTCTCACTACCATTTCTATTTTTTCTATTTCTTTTGTCATATCTGTCTAGGCCTTGGCAACCTGATAGTATCTCCGCCCACGTGCAGTCTCTGACTGTGCGACACTTTGAAGAAGAATAAAAAGAAGAAATTGACTTTATTCGTACGCACGAATTTTCTGCTGTTACAATAATTTCACCACAAATTTAAAAAATGATAAACATGTCCCGACATCGAGTTACAATTTGTCGACTGAACGATTTTTCTTGTCCGTCTTAATTGATGACATACGATCCAGTTTACTAGCAAAAGTTTTTGGGTCAAACGTTTCACTGCAAGTCCCGGTATCTCGTACTTCGTTCTAAAGTGCACGTCCAAATTTGACCTCAGTTGATCCGAAAATATTTGATGCATTTTACCCATGGAGAAATTAATTGTGTGCACGGCCGATTTGAAGGCCCTGATCAGGCTTGTGCTTTCACACTTAGACGTTATTAAAGCCTTCGACTCGGTCAGTCACAGGTTTCTAGTATTGAGGCTCGCGGCCAAAGGAGTATCTGGTAAGCTTCACGACTGGTTGACCAGTTTTCTTCTTGATGGATCCTTCCAGGTTTGTGTAGGCGATACTGCCTCTGAATTCATAAAAGCTACCAGCGGGGTCCCACAAGGTTCACTTCTAGGCTCAATACTCTTCCTAATCTTCATGGATGATTTGACATCTCAGTTGTCATGTCCGTGCTACATGTTTGCAGATGATGTCAAATTCACCGGATCCAGTGATCACGGTGATCTGTCGAGAGATATCGAACAAGTCTTTAAATTGTCACAGGATTGGGATCTTCCTCTGAACTATAGTAAATGTCATCTGTTGTCTGCAGCAGTTGACACAAGGTTGTCACAGCCTGGGGTGGTAGTAGGAATGAGCCGCCTACTATCTATAAAATGCTCCCACGTGGCGTGCGTCTCAAATAGCCTCTGACAACCAAGTCCAAATCCTGGCCTGCACGAGTGGCTTTCACAAGCCCGGCGGAACTGCTCTTACTGACAGGAGAAGGGGCGAAGGCGGTGACTGGCGCCTTAAAGCCAGTTTGCTCCGGGCAGATAGAGCTCGTCAGCTACTGGCAATCCATCTAGGGGAAGGAAAACCCTGACTCCAAACCCCCACTGCCTTGTGGGTCACCCGATTGCGGGAAAGGCTTCGGGAGAAAACCCCGAGGAAAATCCGGAGAGAAGTCCCGTAGGTAGATAACTAGCGCACAGCGCGTTTATCTGCCAACTCCCTGCTGCCTTGTAGGTTGCACTTGGCTGTGCAAAGGCTAGAGAAGTGTACTCGAACAAACACCGAGTGGTGCTGGGGACATCACTTGTACACTGCCCCCAAGAAACTTCATGATGATGTCTCAATGGGTCTGCGTACCGTCTACGGAGTTCGCTGGTGGGAACGAGACTGGATCACGATCTGCAACGATCTCGCCTCCGATCGACGTGCGTGTGCTGGTGCGATCCGAGACATCAATGAAGCCGGCTAATCCACTCGTGGAGCCAGCCGCACAAAAGTAAAAGTAAGTAAAGGTAATTTGACACAATTACAGTGACTGCATATAGCAGTAGGATCGACTTGAAATCTATTTAGAGGGTCAAGGATTTAAGTATAGTCGTAACAGTAGAGTTTAAATGAGCTGCGCAATGTGCCTCAGCTGCACAACGAGCTATATGGTATATGGTATGAAAGCACAAGCCTGATCCAGGCAAAGTGCTGCACAGCCAGAGACTGCACGTGGGTTAAGATACTGTCAGGTTGCCCAGGCCACAACGAGCTAGAGTAGAGATCTTTAGGCTTAGTTCTGTTCTAACATGTAGAACGTCGGAATTGTTTATTTCCTCATATATGGCGATTGTCAGGCCTCATTTAGAATACTGCGTAAAAGCCTGGAGCCCTTTCTTCCAAAAAGACATTATTACTAAAGGGCGTCCAACTCCTGACTACTAAAAATCGTTGAAGGTATGTCTAAGAAATCCTTCGAGGAACGTTTAATTTATTTAGGTCTCTTCTCACTTCGGCTTTCACGTCTACGTGGTGACCTAATAGACACCTTCAAAATCATGAATGGCCTAGGCGACGAGGGTTGTCAAAACCTGTTCTCTCGAACGATCAATCTTTCAACTAGAGGGCAAGCCAGGGGCTCGCGAAAAATCACAATCGTCTGAATCTTCGGCAACACTTCTTCACTGTAAGAGTGGTAAGCTTCTGGAATAATCTGCCTTAGGACCTAATTGTTTGCACATCGATAGCCTGAAATGAAATTTGACCTTGTCGTTAATTGTTTCCTTATTATTCCTATTTTGTAATCACTTTGTCCAATAGTTCGATTGTTCAATCTTTTCTTACGCTGTAAAAAGTAATGCACCTCAAAAATCGCATGGTGACGTATGGTCGATTCAAAAGGCAAAGTTAAATTCAGGATTACAATGACTTCTAGCGGCCACTTTCGTGTTCTGGCGGCACCGTTGTTGGATACAGTTTGCACAAGAATGGATGGTATGGTATGGTATGAAAGCACAAGCCTGATCCAGGCAGTGCCGTACAGTCAAAGACCGCACGTGGACTATGATACTGTCAAGTTGCCTAGGCTTAGACAGATATGAGGGGGGAATAGAAATAGAAATGGTAGTGAGACTCCAGCGTGTTTCAGTATGCAGCTCACTACCGGTGGCTAATCAGTTTAGCACGAATGTGCAATCGGTGCAGCATTTCTGATGGCTGTGGCGGCTAACATCGTGCTAAATTGATTGGCCAACGGTAGTGTGCTGCAGTCGAGTACCCGCTGGAGTCTCACTACCATTTCTATTTCTATTTACCCCCCTCATATCTGTCTAGTCCTTGGTCACCCTGACAGTATCTAGCCCAAGTGTCAGTCCTCTGTAACCTGTCGTTGGCACGTTGCATTGATGTGCACAGATGTTGCAAATCGTGCAGCATTTATGTGCTGTTCGGCTAACATCGTGCTAAATTGATTGGCCAACGGTAGTGAGCTGCATGATGAAACAAGCTGGAGTCTCACTACCATTTCTATTTTTATTTCCCCCTCATATCTGTCTAGGCCTGGGCAACCTGACAGTATCTTAGCCCACTGCAGTCTCTGACTGTGCGGCACTTTGCCTGGATCAGGCTTGTGGCTTTCATACATACTTAGCACGATGTTAGCCGCATAGCACTGAAGTGCTGCACGATTGCACATCCGTGGCTGATAAGCCAATTAAGCGTCCATTGGACCGATAGTGCGAACCTTATTTCTATAACCTGGTTGGTTGTTCTTCTACACAACGTGACTCGTAACATCCACCGCTTCATAATTCTCAGAGGGGATTCTCTTCTCAAATAGTTTTGCCTGTGCAAACATTAAAATAATTTAACGTGGCAATATTGAAACACGTGAACCCATGTTGATTAGTTGATGTTCAATGACTCAATCCCTGATTTTGTCCCAAACTATTAACAAACCATCGATTAATCTTTTTTTATACATATATAAACATTTTTGCCTATGTTTTGATTCTGTAGTTATTGTAAAGCTAATTTGGTTTGTTTTTAATCACAGCGCAAGCATTTATATGATATAATATCTAAAACCCTAGCAGGTTGTAGCTGACAGCTGAGCTTCAGCCTTGAACACAGCTACCCACCACATTGTAAGCAGACTTCATTCGAATTTTGGTGGACAATGTTTAAAACTTGTTCTGGAGAAGTGGTAAACTTCAGAAGATTTAGACAGTGACGGTGCAACGCACCAGAGGGTTTTCTTTCCTATTAACATCGACCTGCACACGATTAGCACGGAAAACAGGAATTGACATAACTGCCTGTGTCCACGTGTGCTTGCAAAACCATTCTATCACTGAAATCGCTAATGGCAACGTCAGACAGAGAGAAAGGAGCTGCAGCGTAGAACTGTGTTGTCATAGCAGAACTTACAGACTGATTTCTTTTGTTTTATACTCGATGACACAAACCTTTTTAAAATGCCTTTTACCCCGCAAAACTTACACATGGCTGTGATGCGAGACATTTGTTAAGGTGTCTTGCGAACCCGCAAAATTAACACATGGTGGTTCTAATAGCATGAGTGATACTTTCACGTTCTGGTGCGATATGCTTCAGTTCGGATACTGCGGCACTACTTGTCTACGACGGTTTATTAATCTACAGAGTGCTAATCTAATCTAATCTAATCAGAGTGCTAACGGGCTAGCTCACATGACCTGGCTGTATCAAAAGCCTTCTGGGAGTCCAATTCGAGTGTTCCAGCAACCTCTGACGCAATTATTAGTCTGGACACCACTGATAAAAGCATCAGGATCGCACTACCATTTATATCCCTCCTCATATCTGTCTAGGCCTAAGCAACCTGACAGTATCTTAGCCCACGTGCAGTCTCTGACTGTGCGGCACTTTTCCTGGATCAGGCTTGTGCTTTCATATCATCATTCATACCATATCGAAACACGCAGTCCCCCAGTCTTCAGTCGACCAAGACGGTTAGCACCAGACAAATTGGCCATTGCTAAATGAGAGTTCGAGCATATGATAGAATTGGGCATCATACGTCCATCAAAATCATCATGGGCCTAGTGCCACCTTGAGTTCCCTGATCCCAAAACACCACGTTATGCACTGGCCAGCCGAGCGTTTCTCCCAGCTTCTACGGATGCTCAATCGTGCAGTACTTATGTGTTTTGCGGGCAATACCATGCGAAATTGATTCGCCACCGGTAATAAGCTGCATGCTTTAACGCGCCGTAGTCTCACTACCATTTCTGTGTTATTTTTTCATTTTTATTTTCTTTCTCATATCTATCTAAGCCTGGGCAACTTGATAGTATCTTAGCCCACGTGCAGTCTATTACTGCGCGGCACTTTGCCTCGATCAGGCTTGTGCTTTCATACCATACCATTCGGTCTGCGCAACGCAGCACAGACATTTCAACGGTTCGTGGTCACGTTTTGTTGGGTCTCGATTTCGTCTTCGTTTACATCGATGACGTACTCATCGCTAGCAAATCGCCCACTGAACACGCTGAACATTTACATCGCGTCTTTTCACAACTGTCGAAGTACGGCATAGTCGTAAACCCCGATAAATGCGTATTTGCCGTCGAATCACTGGAAATTCTTGGACATCAAGTTGATTCTAAAGGTATCAGGCCATTAGAGCAAAAGGTTTCCGCCATAAAAGACTACCCATTACCCGAATCAATGCGACAACTCCGTCGTTTCCTTTGTCTTCTGAATTACTACCGTCGATTCATTCCTCATTGTGCCGAGCTAGTTCAACCATTCACCGATTTACTCCGCAACAACAAACGCTCGTTAAATATGACGGACTCAGCTAAAACTGCTTTTGATCGCATTAAAAATGCGCTTAGCGAGGCAACGTTGCTGAACTACTTACCGTCCGATCCTAATATCAAACTATTTTTATCCACGGATGCGTCTAACGAAACGATTGGTGCAACTTTGCAATATAGTCGCAATGGAGAACTGTACCCATTATCGTTTTTCTCAAAGAGATTACAACCAGCACAGGTTCGCTACAATACATTTGGCGGAGAATTGCTTGCAATCTATTATGCCATCCGTCATTTCCGCCATTTACTCGAAGGGCGAGAATTCACGGTTTTAACTGATCATAAACCACTGTTACGCCCTGCTTTCAAACACCGATCGCTATTCAGCTCGAGAAATTCGACAACTGGGCTTCATTGCACAGTTTACCACCGACAGATAACGTTGTCGCCGAGGCCATATCCCGTAGTCACCTTAATTCTATTACCAGCGACGTCCAATCACTAAAAATCGCAGAAGCTCAGCTTACCGACCAGGAGCTACCACAAATCTTCATCGTTGATGTTAACCGAGATCCCAATTCCTGACTCCTCCATGTCTATTACATGCGATTTTTAAATTTTATCCTGTTCTAAACATCCATGCTTCCAATTCACGTCGTTTACTGTGGCGCATGAGGCTACGAACCAAAGGTAAACTGAATTTGGAGTTTGTCCCAGTTGTCGCGCACTTTTGCTGCATGGACCAACTCATTATTTACATGCTAATTCCGTACACCTAGCATATCAAGTGCCAATGTTTTTCCTAAAGCGCTTTTGTTTTCGTTGGTCTCATGTCCATCATTATCATTTCAAGCGCATGAAATTTTATTCCAAATCTGCATGTGACTTTCATTCTCTATGTGAACTACACGCTTACAAATATAGGTGATTGAAGTATATGTGTGCTACGAACATCAGATGTATGTGCAATCCTGCAGTACTTCTGTGCTGTGTGGCTAACACCGTGCTAAATTGACTGGCCCTCGTTAGTGAGCTGCATGCTGAAACACGCTGAAGTCTCACTACCATTTCTATTCTATTTTATTTCTCGTATCTGTCTAGGCCTGGGCAACC
>JACCGJ010004072.1:0-16690 GCA_013407085.1 Atriophallophorus winterbourni | reverse complement strand
ATTTACGATTCGCTGGTGCAATTTCCCAGTACGCAAATCGTATTCTACTGTTCTGCCTGTGAAGCTCGTCGTCGTCGTGAGAAACTTTCAAAATTACGGAATGTTTCGCTTCGATCAAAAACGATTATCGAATCTGCTCCTCAATCAGTCAAAAGGCTCCGTACTTCCGATTCCGAGGTCTCCATACCGTGTACCGTTAGTTTGCCCGCGTCCCCTTCAGGAAAGAAAAAGAAAAATCGGGTTGAAGTCGATCGTGACCAATTGAATAATTCCAACGAAATTGAAGCATCATCGTGGGTCGAGATAATTACCAAGCAATCTCACAAAAGACGCAATTGCCCAGTGAACTGCAATGTTCCAATGCCCGTCGCCACGACATGTACGAGCATACGGAGTGATAATCAAAGGAAGTCTGCTGCTCCGTCCCTCACAGTGCGTGATAATAAGAACTATGCACCCCGATCACATTGTCTATTAGTTTTCAGAGTGCCAGAATCCAGCAAAGAGTCTCCATCTGATCGGCATGCGGATGATCTGCAGCAACTTCAGGTGATTCTCGACAAAGTTCTTCATAATAACGACCAGGGTGTGACGATTAAAGCTCTTATACGCCTCGGTAAAAGAACACCAGATATCGATAGACCACTGAAAATTGTCTTTTCAGGATCTGAAGACCCCGCTAGATTACTCTCAAACTCCCACAAATTGAGAGGCACTGCGTTTGTTCTTAAACCTGACCTGTCATTAGAAGATAGAACTAAATTACGAACGTCAGTTGAAGAACTCAAGCTCAGGCTACACAATGGTGGAAGCAATCTGACGATCAGAAATTTTCGAGTGGTCAGCCGTCAGAGGATGATTCAGCAGCCACTGCAGCTCAAACCACGAAGCCCGTTGCAATGCTGACAAATGCCCGAAGCATCTTGAACAAGAAAGACGAGTTTGAGACCCTTATACTCCGACATTCTCCTGTACTATTTGCGGTAAGTGAAACGTGGTTATCGAGTAACATTGAAGATCGAGAAGTTTTCATGCCCAATTACTCCATCCGGCGATGCGATCGTTTAACTGACAGACACGGTGGTGTCCTCATTTACATTTCTAACGAGTGGATGATATCGGAAACCGTACAACATCGAGGTACCGATAATTTATGGGAGATGTTGATCTGCACAATTAAAAACTTTGAATCCCAAGCGCTTACCGTTCTTGTCTTTTGTCTTTTATCGTAGTCCAAGATGTGTGGATGGTGCTTGGATGAATTTGATTCGAAAATACACTTCAAAACCGAGGATATTCATCATGGGCGACTTTAATTTGCCTGACATCGACTGGTCAATGTTATGCTGTAAGCCAGGGGCCTCCAGGCTCTCGTTATCGTTTCTCGACTTTGTAGTACAAGACAAATTAATTCAGCATGTTTCCGACGCGACCCGTTATGGTGTTTCATCATCCTCGTGCCTGGACCTGATTTTCACACGGCACGAGCACTGCATATCTAACATCGAACATCTGCAGCCTCTCGATTCCAGTGACCACGCGGTAATCCTAGCATACACATGCCTTCCCAAACAAAAAACGTTCAGGAATCAGCGCATCCCTAACCCATGGAAGACTGACTTCAATGTTCTTATAACCGCCGCTAGCCAGCAGTCGTGGGATGTAGAGAATTTGAATCTTCACCTAGCCTGCAGAAAATTCTACGACAACCTACGGGCATTGTATGCAGCTCATGTTCCGATGAAGAAACACCCTAGCAGCTATCGTGGTCCTCCATGGTTTGATAAATGTCTACAAAGAATGATGCGTCATAGAAAGAGGTTGTGGTGTATCTTCAAATTGGAACCCACTGCGGTTAATTATGATGCCTACAAATCAATTCGTAATGCTGTAACGAAAGTTAAAAGAGACAAGCGTCGAACTTTTGAGAGATCATTAATCGAAAATTCTTCGTCTCAACCCAAAAGACTGTACGCTTATGTAAAGAAACGTTTGAGAAGGAAAGACGACATTTCATTCTTATCGGACGACAACGGCCACATCCTCACAACAGATTCATCAAGAGCCGAAACTATGGCAGAATTCTTCGAATCATGCTTCTCTGGAGAGCAGCCCGACCTCCCGCATATCAACGCAGCCGACGATGCTATGCTTGACACTGTCACATTTAATCCCGATGCTGTGTACGGACTACTCAGAGAACTCGATCCAACCAAGTCTCCTGGATGGGATGGAATCCACCCAGTTATACTGAAACATCTGGCTCCAATAATTGCTCGGCCCCTGGCTTGTGTCTACCAAAAGTCATTTTCGGAGGGCGAACTACCTATCAAATGGAAATATGGTGTCGTTAAGCCGTTTCATAAACAGGGTGACAAGCACAAGCCTAGTAACTACAGACCAATATGCCTTACTTCTGTTCTGTTGAAGATCATGGAGAAGCTGGTGAAACGCTGCATTGAAAATTATATTTACAACCGCGACGTACTTTCTCCTACACAGCATGGATTTATCAAAGGTAGGTCTTGCTTAACCAACCTCTTAATCACAAGAGAGGCTTGGGCTGATGCAATAGACAATAAGATATCTGTCGATGTGATATTCTTCGACTTTTCGAAAGCTTTTGATAGGGTCAATCACCGGAAGCTGCTGCATCGATTGAGAGCATATGGGCTTGGAGGCTCGCTTTTGAAATGGCTTCATAGTTTTATCGCAGATCGGCAATGGGCTGTGCAAATCAACGTGTCCCTTTCTAGTTGGAGGCCTGTCAGCAGTGGAGTACCACAAGGGTCGGTTTTAGGCCCTCTCTTATTCATTCTTTATGTGAATGACATAACACGTAGTCTGCAATCAACTTGCTTGATGTTTGCAGACGATCTGAAAATATGGCGCGCAGTTGCTTCATCAACTGACCGTGAAATACTGCAAAAGGATATAGACGCCATCAGCAAATGGGCATCAGTCAACGATCTTCCGCTGAATGCTACCAAAACGAAACATTTGACGGTAGGCGTTCTGGACCCCTTTGATTATTACATCGATGACATGAAGATTGAGAGCTGTACGGAGACCAGAGATCTAGGCACGAGTGTGACTTCCAGCTTGAAGACCGCAGCAAACACTGCTCAAGCACGATCAAAGGCCTTGCGATGCTTGTGGGCCCTACGAAGAACGTTTGCTGATTGGTCTATTCCTATGACAAAAATACTTTTTGGCACTTACGTTCGACCACTCCTAGAATACGGTGTTGTAGCGGCGTTTCCCTGCACCGCAGCCGAAGAGCGACTTCTAGAAAAAGTTCAACGACTTGCGACGAGATTCTGCACCAGTATCTGCAAGCTACCATACGCAGAACGATGTCTGAAATTGAATATTTTCTCACTAGCCTACCGCAGGGTTCGTGGTGACATGATACTCCTTCTATCGGATTGTTTGCCGGAACGAGCTTCCTGGCCTCAGATCGCTTTTTGTAGTTATCTCTGACCATCGCACAAAGGGCCACAAATTTCGGTTGCTCGTCCAACGGACGAATCGTCTGTCGCACTGGTACAGATTTTCACAACGTGTTGTCGGAACTTGGAACTCACTTCCTGCCAAGGTTGTTGAAGCGCCAAGTCTATCTCTGTTCAAGAACAGCACCGATCAATTTCTCTGGTTCGCCAAAGACGACTGCTTTGAGAAACGAATCCACCTCCCAGGATACCCGAGGCGTTGGTAGTTATGCCGGTTCAAGAAAGAGCTTAAATGGAACTTTTGTACTCCTTCTGCTCTTAAATATATTAAATATAATTGTATTGTATGTAATATGTCCATTCTAAATTTGCGTCCAAACGTTATTTAAAAATGAAACGAATGAGAAATTTACAACTGCTGCGGCCTCTTAAGCGGCAGGTTTTGTGCGACAGCTTGAGGTTATGCTCACCGTGGTTGACAAGAGGAATGTATTCCTATATGGATGATTGAATTAGGTGAGTGCACGAAAGGTAAAGATCGAATCTCGCCGCAGACGACGGTATTTAAAGGAGAAAAATTGACACTTCCTCAGATGTTCTTCGTAAACTGTATGTGAAAAACCTCAAATGTACTTTTTAGCTCTCCGTTGCGGTTGCTCCAGTCGCTCTACGTCCTTCTGTAGCCATGGTCTCCAGGTTCTGACAGTATTCAAACGATGGATGAATAAAGGCTATCACCAAAGGTGGCAAGATTTTTGCGTTAAAAGTTCCAAAGGCCCGCAAAAGAAATCCCAAATTCTATTGGCCGATGCATCAGCTTTGCAGTAATAGCGATAGCATCGTTGGTCACGCTGAATAATGATTCCAAAGTCACATTCGCTCTCGGCATTCAGTTGTTGCTTATCTCCGAGGTTATAAGGAACTGGCGATTTAATTTTTAATGATTATACGTGGTACTTGGATGTATTACAAGGCAGGCGGTGTAGAGTCGACCAGTTATGAAGCAAATCTAGATCAATCTGCAATTTATCATGGTCCTATCGTGAATGCTCATTTCGCCTAATCTTGATATCATCCGCGAACATAAGACATGGTGAGGTTATTTTTGAATGGATATCATTAATGAGAATCGAAAATGTCTTGTTACGCGACAGATAGTCGTGAGCCGTATCTCTTTTGAATCAGCAACATAATCCAGGAGAAGCTCAGATGGAAAATTCTGTCCAATGTTCGACAACTTTCCAATTATTTCAGGCAGTATATAATCTACTAGTTGCTTGAACTGGTTTTCATATATTTCTACCATAACCTCATTCAAAAGCGCATACCACAAGTCAACAACTCTTGTTTAGAGCGTGAATCCTTTTGTTAAACGTAGTGTCCATCGCTTTTGAAGCTTTAGAGCATGGTGATGGGTTCTTAAGACTCACGATTGCGGTCTAAACTCGTTTCTGGCATATCGATATTTCACCACAAACAACTACCTTATCAGCGTTGTCGGGATCAGAGATCCATCGAAACCTGAACCCATTGGTAGTCCTTTATTTCTGGCTCATGATCCAGTTTACGACGTAGTTGAACTAAAATAAAATTGGAACAGCTTCTTTTCTTAATTAAAAATGGCTGCTATATTCGGACCCGAAGCATCTTCACAACCAGCAGTGTTTAATAGTTGACTGATAGAACACTAGTATTTTCCTGTTCCAATTATAGGACATAAACCACTACAGCGTGAATCAAATCGTACAGTTAATCGATTCTAATTCCTTACATTTCTCTCACAACCATGCCGTTTACTTTGATTACCAGGAGAAATGACAACGAATGCAATCGATTCAATTGAACAAACTATTCTTCTTGCCATCCACCCTCGTTTGATCGAATTGAATAATATTTGGGAATATGTAGGTAAGTGGCTTTCATTAAAGAATTTTGCCATAGTCGTTTTTGTGTTATTGACTACCGCGTGTGTAAAACGACGTTTGAGACTGATCTAATCTTCACTGTCATGCCCGTGAAAGAAATTTATCTTTTTTTACCAACCTTTAGGTCAATTTTCCATATTTTTTCAATATCTGTTCTCATAAAATCTTGTTACATCAAGGGGGATTGGCGGAACACGGCAAGCGATTAAGCCACATTCCATCCACCACCTCTAATTTGTCTTACCAGCACCTGATAAACTCCTGGGGACACTAGATCGCTTACGTAAATCCGTGGTTGATAGCCGTAAATAGCTAAGAAAGAGATGTACACAATATGGCTCTGCTGCTATTGCCAAACATTTATTCAGGTTAGATTTATGCCTATTTTAATTACATTTGTTACACTATTTAACTTTGAACACATTGGTCACACTTCTAACCGTGCGTATCTGAGCCAGTGTGATGACTGATTATCACCGCGTTCACGCTGTACTTTGCAAATAGACCAAGTGATCTTGTCTCTATCTATGCAACTTGACACCCTCAAGATTTCAATGGGTTCTTTAGTGGTAGAAACCTGTTAGATGTGGTGGATGGAGGGCTGTTTAATCAAACTTGGCCCGACAAAGTCTATATGTCAGAAGCGAAGGGTTACCCAAAACTGCTGTAACCGATTGTTTGTGTACTTTATTTTCATGAAATTGATTTAATGTATATTTCAAAACGTGGCTGCAATTAAGGATAGTACCACTCAAATTGGTAGGGAACGCTGCATTCCATATTCTGTAAGTCGTTATCGGAGCAACAGTAGTTTTTCGTAACTAGCGTCATCTGTGGCGTCAAAAGGGCTTATCTCTAAAATTCAATGGCAGATATTATAAAGCAACAGTTCACGCGGTCTTGTACGTGTGTGAAAAACTGTTGTTAAACTAGATAGAATTGAAACGTCTTCAAGTCTTCGGCCATCGCTGTTTCCGCTCCATCGGATGCGTAACGCAACGTGAAAAAAACAAGTTAGCACACATAGACTTTGCTGACTGTTATATTGCACCGAATATGAACACAAAGTCTTATTATTTTATTTTATTGACGTTTCCAACACTTCTTATTAATCTCAAATTTTTGCTTCTTATTTCCACGACGCTTTTACACTGTTGTGTGTCATGCATGCCGGCTTATTCCTATGCAATATCTATGCAATTAGACTACTTCTTAGAAGTACTAATGCTGTGTGGCTAGCACTGTGCTAAATTGATTGGCTAGAGGTAATGAGCTGCATGCTGAGACAGGCTGGAGTTTCGCTACCATTTCCTGTTCTTTTTTCTTCCTCATATCTGTCTAGGCCTGGGCAACCTGACAGTATCGTAGCCCATGTACAGTCTCTGGCTGTGCGGCACTTTGCATGAATCAGGCTTGTGCTTCTTACCATATCATACTTCTTAGAAGATGGATCACTATTTGCAGCCCGAATTCGGCACTGAAGAAACTATAAATTGAATTTTTCTCTGTGAACTACTTTCTGTAGCGATGCTCTAATCGATACTGTAATCTCCTATCCTACCAGCTACACCAACATTTTCCAATGCCAGTAGTTTCCATCTGCTCAAATCGTCAGTTGAGTTCCTGCACATTCCCCAGTTAAACTTGTTCCTGATCGTTGTGTTCATTTTGTTGCTTTCCCGCACGGGTGTGTAATTGTGTATTACTTCAATACAACGCAGCTAACACCGTGCTAGATTGATTTGTCAAAGGTGCGAGCTGCATGCAAAATCACGCTGGATTCTCACTGCTATATTCTCTTATTGCATTCTAGGCCTAGGAAACCAGACAGCATCTCTGCCCATTCATAGCTTCTGACTATGCGGCAATTTGCGTGGATCCATGCGTTTGATTTCCTACACATTTGTTGCTTCTCGATTCTGCTTTAGGTTACACGGACGAAGAAAAGGCGGTCAGATTTCAGCAAGCATCCACGAGGTTGGAGAAACTATTTGATGAAATTCTAGAGCAAGAAAATTCCCGTCGGTTGGAGATGGAACATGAAATCGAACGTAAGCGACGTGAAGTAGCTGATTTATGTCTCAAACTGCGCCTTCCTGCTTTTCTCCCTGACAGAGGGTTGTCAGCTACCGAACTAATGAAAGTGAGTTTTTTTTAACCATTTTCACTGTACGGACTGAAATCGTTCTTGCGTGGCCTCATCAAAATGTTATTCTATTTCGCCACAGGTTTTGGAGCAAAAATGCGACGAGTTAGAGAGCGTAAAGCGATCCCGTTGTGAAGAATACACCCGCCTTCGTGCTGGGATTATCCGATTCGAGCGATTATTAAATCGGCCAAATCAGACACGATTAGCGGATTTTCCACCTTTGGACAATTTGCCATTCGAGAACGGATGCTCCGGTGATCACTCGGTGAAGGTGGACGGTTCTCTCGTCAGTATGTGGACTCCATCGATTTTCTCCGCTAAACTTAATTCCATTTATTTTGGTTTGCTGGAGAAAAGCATGCACTGTTCTTGGCTGTCGATCGTTGATCACGTCGTCCGCGTGCAACTAACATCGATCCACCGAGTAATGTCTATCGCTGTGATCGATGCGGGAGATGTTGTTCCTTCTGAATCGGACTGTTTAGTCATTCCCCCCCCCATCATCATGGAAGCACAAGTCTGGAGCCAGACGGTGCCAAGCAATATGAAGCAGGAAAAGCAGATAAGCAAGCGCGTGTAAAAGGGAAAGCAGGCAAGCGGAATACGCAAAAGCAAATGCACAAAAAGCAGCTTGTTTTTGTAGTTTCACTGCATGCGATTTTTTGGGTTTTTTGTTTTGTTTTTGTTTTTTTATGTCAAATAATACCGAATAAAAAAATTATGACACACATAATAAAATACACTGGCGCCACTGACTTCGGTTTGTAGCCATATCGCGTAAGGTTTCCAGCCAACTATTAGGTGGAGCTTTTGGACCCCACCCAGGCAAACGAATACGCCCAACTGAGCCTAGCGCGACGGTGAGTTTCTTCATCCCAACGCGCCACGTCATGGACTGGCCACCCGATTGTTTCTCCCAGCTTCTGTCAGGCTCTGCGAATAAGGCGCGGTACGGTAAACGGTGAGTAGGCATTCTTAATACATGTCCCAACCATCGCAAGCGAGCAAGCATCAGCATTTTTCTCAGTCCGTGGCCACCTGGTCCTAACACCCGCTTGCAGACATCTATATTTGTAACACGATGCTGCCACCGAATGCGAGCAATTCTACGCAGGCAACGGTTATCAAAAACAGAAAGCCGACGGACATCTTCCGCTCGGATAGACCAGGTTTCGCAGCCATAAAGGAGTGTAGCACGCACCACTGCGTTGTACACTCGGCCTTTAGTATGGAGTGAAACATCGCGTCGGCGCCACAGGTGGCGAAGGTTAGCAAACGCTGCACCCGCTTTGCGAACACGATGTGAGATCTCGTCCTCGACACAAACTCCAGCGGAGATACAACTGCCAAGGTAAACAAAGCTGTCGACCAATTCAAGATTGACATCGCACACAGTTAGGTTTGGAAGAGAGCCGCTCCAATCCTGGGTAAGTGTTTTACACTTGTTAGGCGCAAAGCACATGCCTAACCTTGAAGCTTCAAGTGCCAGGCGGTCCAGGGCTTGTTGCATTATATGAGGGTCATCTCCCAGAAGTGCGATGTCATCGGCATACTCTAGATCGGTCGCTCGCTCACCCGGCAGAAGTTCAACACCTGTGCCCACCAGGCCAGCTTAAGCTTTTCTCAGGACATCGTCGATCGCGAAGTTAAAAAGGAACGGCGAGATAGGGCAGCCCTGCCGCACCCCGCTGGAGATATTGAACGAGGACGACAACTGTCCGTACGCTCGAACCCTGCCCGAAGTTTGGCAATATAATGCTTTCAAGATCCAAACATACTTCTCGGGCACTCCATGTCTCAGTAGACAGTTCCAAAGACTTTCACGATCGATTGAATCGAATGCCGCTCGGATGTCAAGGAATACCACGATAGTTGGTTTACGAAAAGTGTGTCGTTGCTCCAGTAACTGACGGAGTGTGAAAATTTGATCTATGCACCCTCGGCCGGCACGAAACCCAGTTTGCTCCTCACGGATTTGCTCTTCCCGTTTGGTACTCAATCGGTGAAGCAGAATGGACGCCAGTATTTTAGGAGCTACTAAAATGAGACTGATACCCCGATGATTTTCACAGGAATCGCGCCGTCCCTTTTTGAAAATAGGAGCAATTACTGATTCTCCCCAAGGGATCGGAACGCGTTCCTCAGCCCATATGTTGGCGAACAGCGCTTGAAGTTCGCGAACTAAAGCAAAACCGCCATCGGACTGTTCAGTCATTCGAAACGCTGTGGAGCACGAAACCATCGTGCGTTTTTTATGTACATCCACCGGTAGCGATCTGCATGCTGAAATACGCTGGAGTCTCACTACAATTTTCATTTTTATTTTCTATCTCATATCTGTCTAGGCCTGGGCAACCTGACAGTATCTCAGCCCACGTACAGTCCCTGACTGTACGGCACTTTGCCTGGACCAAGCTAGTGCTTTCATACACACAACGTCGACCGAAGGATGCCAACAATCTACTTTTGTTCTACGTGTGTGGATGATTATAATCTATGGGGATTTTTTATAAATTGACCGTTTGCAGTGTTAATGGAACCCATTATTTATCCACAACGATAGATTCATCGCAATTCTCTCGTTAACTGCTATTATCATTGCAGCATTTCCGTGCTGTACAGCTAACGCCGTGCTAAATTGATTTGCCACCGGTAGTGAGCTGCATGCGAGTACACGCTCGAGTCTCACCGCCATTGCTATTTTCCTTATCTGTCGAGGTCTGGGCAACCTGACAGTATCTTAGCCTACGTGAAGTACTTTACTTTTACTTTAGTGCGACTATCTCCTCCTGGAGGATGAGTCGTCTTCATTGACGTCACGGATTGCAGCCACCCATGCTCCGCGGTTAGAAACGAGATCCGCGCAGATTGTAAGCCAGGTCCGGTCCCACGTGCGCCATCCGTAAACCGATCGTAGACCAAGCAGCTCCACGTCCGATCTCACGGTGGCGAGCCAAGTCTTCACTTGTCCTCCGCTACGACAAAGCCATTCTGCGCAGGGTGTCGGCGATAGTGTCATCCTGGTTAGTTCAGCGTCCGAGCGCCTCAGGATATGGCCAAACCATCTCCGTCGGTGTTGCCGCAATATCGAACTCAGGCCAGGGATATCAAAACAACGGTGGTGAACCTCGTCATTCGTTACCCGCTCATCCTACGTGAAGTCCTTAAATCTGTGGCATTTTCCCTGGATCTGGCGAGTGCTTGTATACATATATACATCATTACATCTATAATTAATCGCAATCTTCGAGTATCGAGCTCCGTAGTTTTTGTCACTCTCGGTCTGTGAGCCGCCATCGTTGTGGCAATATGTTAAGCAATGTGAGATCAAAAGCGCCAACTAAAAAGATCAAAAATATTACAGAATACCTTTTCCTCTGCAACTCTCATATTTTGACTGCGTTTTTATTGATCTGCGATTCTGCTGATCAACTCTAATCATTCTCTCGCTATAGTTCCACTACTGTTATCGCTTTCTGTATCCCGGCTATGGGATCTGAGCCCACTTGCAGTCTTTAGGAACCTGTCACACTTTTCTTAGCTGCATGCTTGTGTTTAGCTTATGGTTATCGTATACGGACAACATACCTTTTTGATACAAAATCACGTAATGCTATAAAACCCAAGAAAATCACCTTACCGGGCAGCTAATTGTTGTTTCTTCACGTTCTAATTCAGCGCGTATTCCAGATGAAAACGAGCTAAAGCGTTTAACGGAAATACACAGCCAGTTGGATGCCATCTACACTCCATTGGCCACCCAATATGCTGTTCTGCGTGAAGACATCGTTCGCATAGCCAGCGAAGTTCAATACACTCCGCAATGCGAGCGGGAGAGTGAACTGTTCCGATCGATAGGACTCTATCATTTGTGTCCATCGACTCGCAAACCCGGTACCCCTGGTGTAGTTCGCCGAGCAAATGAACCGGAAATCGACAATCCCCATACTCCCGATTCAAAACCACCAATCACTGATGAGAATCAGCCTGTTCTCGATGAGGAATTGCTCAAGGTATTGTGTCTAACAACAAGGTCTTTTGCCTAGTTCCAATCCATTAATTATCTGCATTCGTGTTTTATATCTCGTTCACAGTATTCAGCCATCAAAGCCCATCTTGTCCCCCATTGTGCAGCTAGTGCAATGCTGAATTGCTTATCCTTTTTGATGCGCTACAATCGAGAACGTGCTTCAGTCCTAGTTGTATTATCTTATATCTTGTATATCACATCTATTTACCCGGGCTACCCGGCAGTATTTAAGTCTGCGTGCTGCCAGCGACTGTGCACCAGTTTGCCAACCGTACCCATGAGATCGGATGATCTTTGTTTCTCGGATGCTTTTGATCAATGGTTTCTTGGAATAATTTTGGACGTCCGATGCGCTAGTCGAGTCTGTAACACAACCGTATGATGGCAACATGGTGTATTACTTGTGCGATCCGTTTACATGCAGCAGCAAAGCATCCATTACTTTACCAATTTTCTCATTGCACAAGAAACCTGTCCATCATTTGTGACTTCGTGAATCTTCTCGTTTGAAAACTTGCTTGTCATTGCTGGCGAATGTTGTTGCCCTGGATTTGTGTATCGTCTTCGGTGTTTGAATGTTGGACTGGTATGAGATAGCAATCAGTAATGATCTCTCATGTCGCATGAATAAAACTGACGTGATTCAGTCGCATAATGCGAAATAAGCAAGGCAACTAGAGCGCTTACATTTTTGACGGAGTAAATAATTTCACACGGGTTCGAGAAATCAATTTTCCTGCATCACTCCCCTCATTGTATGAAAGCACAAGCCTGATCCAGGCAAAGTGCCGCACAGTCAGAGACTGCGCGTGGGCTGAGATACTGTCAGGTTGCCCAAGCCTAGACAGATAAGACAAAAGAAATAGAAAGAAAATAGAAATGGTAGTGACGCTCCAGCGTGTTTCAGCATGGAATTCACTATCGGTGGCCAAGCAATTTAGCACGATATTAGCCGCACAGCACAGAAATACTGCACGATTGCACGATCTTATACTTGTATATCACATCTATTTACCCGGGCTACCCGGCAGTATTTAAGTCTGCGTGCTGCCAGCGACTGTGCACCAGTTTGCCAACCGTACCCATGAGATCGGATGATCTTTGTTTCTCGGATGCTTTTGATCAATGGTTTCTTGGAATAATTTTGGACGTCCGATGCGCTAGTCGAGTCTGTAACACAACCGTATGATGGCAACATGGTGTATTACTTGTGCGATCCGTTTACATGCAGCAGCAAAGCATCCATTACTTTACCAATTTTCTCATTGCACAAGAAACCTGTCCATCATTTGTGACTTCGTGAATCTTCTCGTTTGAAAACTTGCTTGTCATTGCTGGCGAATGTTGTTGCCCTGGATTTGTGTATCGTCTTCGGTGTTTGAATGTTGGACTGGTATGAGATAGCAATCAGTAATGATCTCTCATGTCGCATGAATAAAACTGACGTGATTCAGTCGCATAATGCGAAATAAGCAAGGCAACTAGAGCGCTTACATTTTTGACGGAGTAAATAATTTCACACGGGTTCGAGAAATCAATTTTCCTGCATCACTCCCCTCATTGCTGACCATGTTCATTGGAATAGTATCTCCAATAGCAGCAGGATATTCAACTAGTTTCAAGTAAACAAAGAAAGCCGAATTAGCGAAGATGGTCATTCTGATGGACCGTCGAACGCATGCCCTCGAAAAATTGCCTGTATGAAAGCTTTATTTGAGAGTAACGTGTCATTAGCATGTCATTTTCCCTGCCGTCTTCAACAAACGTACGAGCTCACGTACGAACATGCTCGCAACATGAACGTTTCTACGCTGCACTGCCTGAGCCTTTTGATGCAGCATCGTGCCAACCCTATCACGATCGAGGTACAAGTTATGATTCAATAGTTGGTGCGATGACAAACGTAGGACGTGAAGCTGAATATCTTGGTGATATCATAAACGAATACTATCAATCCTGCGTTAACAGTCACTGTAGCAAGGACTCCAGCAACAATCCTTTGAAGTGGTAGTTTTGTTGCAGTGATTTTGTTTGCCAATACGCGGTTAAAAATTCGACGTTGAAAATAATCATAGTAATTATGGAAACAACCGTTACATGATTGCAGTGGCAATCACTCTTGTATGTGATGTATCGTACTATTATTCTGTCCATCTTGCGGATCCTCCTGTGATAGTTTTTCTGAACATTGCGTCTCGTGATCGTCATAGTAGGATTTCCTTATTCTCACCAAGCTTTACACCTTTTGGTTCCTTAATCATTCGCTGATCGCAGGATACAATATTGCTATGCGTGCCTGCTATCCAACTATAACAGCTGTGAATATCGGTATCCTGGTAAACGCTTTTTTGAATGTTCGATTATTCTTGTGTGCTATCTAGAAGTAGTAGTGCAGCATTTCTGTGCTGTGCGGCTAACATCGGGCTAAATTGATTGGCCAGAGGTAGTGAGCTGCATGCTGAAACGCGCTGGAGTCTCACTACTATTTCCTGTTCTTTTTTCTTCCTCATATCTCTCTAGGCCTGGACAACCTGACAGTATCTTAGCCCACGTGCAGTTTCTAATTGTACGGCACTTTGCCTGGATCAGGCTTGTGCTTTCATACCTTAGTAGTAACGATGGAGACTCGGTCTGCTTTTTCCTCTACATATATCATCCGAACTCTAACCACCGCAAAACAATTAATCCCTGCCTCACGATCATGAACGCGCTTACTTGCAGTATCAAGCCCTCGTGAACGTACTTTACTTTACTTTTACTTTTGTGCGACTATCTCCTCCTGGAGGATGAGTCGGCTTCAATGAAGGCTCTTGGGGATTTGGGTACAAAGCGGCGTCCCCAGCACCACTTGGCGTTTGTTCGAGTCAGCTTCTCTAGCCTCTACACAACCAAGTGCGACCTGCAAGGCAGCAGGGAGTTGCCAGAAGGAGGTGGTCTACTAGACTCTGTTCCAGGTTTTTCCTCAGGGTTTCCTCCCGAAGCCTTTCCCGCGATCGGGTATCCCGCAAGGCAGCGGAGGTTTAAAATCAGGGTTTTCCTTCCCTTAGATGAAATGCCTTCCCGGGCTAACGAGCTACATCTGCCCGAAGCAAACTGGTTTTCAGGCGCCAGTCACTCGCCTTCCCCCCTTCTCCTGTTGGTAGAAGCAGTTCCGCCGGGCCCGGGGAGCCACTCGTGCACGCCAGAAGCTGGACTTGGTTGTCAGAGGCTATTTGAGACGCGTGCCATATGGGAGCATTTTATAAACAGTGGGAGCTTATCCCCACTGCCACCCCCGGCTATGACAATCTGCGTGAACGTGATCCGTTCCTAATCACATAGTACTCAAGCGTCCAGTCGCGACATACACATTATTCTGTTTGAGGATAGGAATGGGAATGGGATATTAAATGACTCGGATGATATATACTACTGTTATCGGATCACATCACACGTCTCATATTGCATTCTCGTAATTTATAAACGGTCGTGATGACAGTGGATATTCAAAAACAGCCACACATCTCGCCCTTCTAGTCGCTATTTTTCATTCAGCAATTTGTTCTTTCCCATTTCTAGTTCTCGTTTTCTTGGTGAGTGTAGCTATTTTAACTGTCGCTTCATGTCCTCCAGCTTGGTGCTACGTGTTGCTCTAACTTTTTTCGACTAACCTGCCCTTTCTCACATTATTTAGTTAGACTTTTCGTTTACGTAACAATGTGGTGATTTTCCAGACCGGGGTATAAATAGCACAGCTGCTCTGGACGCATATGGTGGCTAGTTTTTTGTTCATTGCTTCATTGATAACCTGTTCCACAAGACATAATTCGTCTTTGTCAGTCGTTGCTTTATGTTATGACTAACCGGTGATGCTAACTTCAGCTGGCTTTGAAATTATGAACTTCGTCTCTGACAAAGAGTGATTCCTGAACATTCGGGGAAAGACGCTGGAGTCTCACTGCCATTTATATTTAGATTCCTATATCTGTCTAGGCCTAGGCCTCTTGACAGTTTATTAGCCAACGGGTAAACTATGACTGTGTAGCTCTGGCTTATGGTTTCGTACATGCATACATACATACATTGATTGGCCAGAGGTAGTGAGCTGCATGCTGAAACAGGCTGGTGTCTCACTACCATTTCCTATTCTTTTTTTCTTCCTCATATCTGTCTAGGCCTGGGCAACCTGACTATCTTAGCCCATGTGCAGTCTGTGACTGTGCGGCACTGTGCCTGGATGAGGCTTGTGCTTTCATGCCACATACATATATATATCTCTATATAAACACTGGCCCTGTCCAGCTCTAGGACCTGTGAACCTGAGTCTCGGCTTGGTCATTTCATAACTATCCTGTGTAGTTCTGTTCTCTGTTTCAATAGGATTGGTCTCCCGTGTCATCTAGTTGATCACCTGGCACAACTGTCTCTCGAATCCAGTACATAGCACATACACGCATGCATACATACATATTTTGGTATCAATGTGTTACGAGGCTGATGGCAATTGCTTATATACCTTCACATTATTTAACCTGCCAACCTCATTCGGTGTTGCTATTTTACCAATCTGCCACTGCTTTTACGCTCACTAAACATGATCACGTGATCCTTACAGCGTAAGCAAATGTGTCCAGTGTTCAATGTTTATCCAAATGTGAAGCCCTGAGCATCTTATTGAACATTATCTTCACAGCATAACACTAGACAACTATTAAGATCTGTCAATGCTGATGGTTTATGTACATCGGAAGTGCTTGATGATCTCGTTTTTTATGGTATGTCACATGACTTTACATAAGATTCGGGTGTAAAATATCTCCCATAGCTTTCAAAGCCATACTCCTCAATCTGACAAGTGGCGGAGCTTACAGCCTGTCGGTGTGATTTACGTTCAGCATCCCGGAGCGGTACCTGCCATTCCCTAACTTGAAAATGATGCTTCAGACTGTCCTTCCAAATTGAACGCTAAAGTGTACATTGTTCCCGATTAGTAAGATTAGTGTCCAGAGCTTTCACTTTCATACGTCTTTTGCAAACGTCCCAGTACGACCTGCCTAAAGGTCGATTCCCTGATTTTAATTGTTCATAGTTTTGTAAATTACTGTTTACAAGTTATCATTAAATATCGTTTCAAATATTACACATAAAATCGACT